>VUQS01070892.1:0-15338 GCA_015108495.1 Heterochromis multidens
AGATGTCAATGACTTTATTTCTTTAGATCGTGACATGATGTGTTGCCTTTTGAGATATTTTAGCCTGCTTCACTTTGTCAGACAGGTTCTATTTAAGTGAGTTTGTGATTCAGCAGGTCTGGCAGTAATATGGCTGGCTAGTGAAACTGAACTCAGCTTTACAAAAAAATGTGGTTAATCACAGTTAATTCATGATTTAACAAGGGGGGCAATTACTTTTTCACACAGGGCCAGGTAGGTTTGGATAACTCTTTTCCCTTAATAAATGAAATCATCATTTAAAAACTGCATTTTGTATTTACTCAGGTTATCTTTGTCTAATCTTAAAATTTGTGTGATGATCTGAAACATGTAAGTGTGACAAATATGCAAAAAACTAAGAAATCAGGAAGGGGGCAAATACTTTTTCACACCACTGTATGTTCCTACCCTCTACGAGCTCACAGATACAAGCATTGGAAATGATCATCCTCTGAAGGGTGGCTGGCCTCTCCCTTAGAGATAGAGTGAGGAGCTCGGTCATTCGTGAGGGTCTCAGAGTAGAGCTGCTACTTCTTCACATCAAAAAGGAGCCAGTTGATGTGGTTTTGGTTCTCTCGAGTAGCTTGGGAATGCCTTGGTATCCCCCCAGATGAGCTGGAGGACGTGGCTGGGGAGAGGGAGGTCTGGGCATCTCTGCTTAGAATTCAGCCTATTTAAACCAAACCTGGATAAGTGGTAGATAATTGGATGCATGGATGGATGGATGGATGTGTAGCCTCACTTCGGTGCAACTCATAAAAAAAACATAAAAGAGTGCCTCAGGACTCAAGAATGCAGCAAGTAGCTAAGGGGGGAAAAGAGGTAACTGGCCTACTTTTCGAAAGTTGCCCAGAATGTTAAAGAAAATCACATTTGATTAATCAGAGGTGAAAAAATACACCGCCTGTGATAGGAGAGTGTCTGCCCTGCCTGCATCAGGACTAGATCTTTTCATCTTCTCTGCAGCTGCCACATCAGTGACACCTCCGCCACATTAACATGTGCAGAAAGAGAGAAAAGGAAGAGAGAAAAAGTGGGGGTGAGAGAAGTGTGAGACATAGCCAAAAAAGATTGAAAGAAAGACAAAAAACAAAGAGAGAGCATGACTTTGACACAGCAGATTAAAAAAGAATAACAGGCGCGAAAAGTGTCACATCTAATAGGGACACGACACATCAGGCCTCCTCCGAGACGGCGAGCTGTCACACAGGAACAACTCTCTCTAAAAACAGAACGAGCGGCGCCGTTGCGGTGCTAATCAGAGGCGACGTTGGGAATACAACTCCTCAGTTGTAATCTATTTGCAGCAGCGACGCTGAGCTTCATTTGGAGCAGATTTCATTTGCAGTGTTTGTCTTTCTGAAACTACAATTTGGTTGAGCTAATGAGCTTGATGTATCGTACATCTCAGGACAAAAGCAAGACATCACAGCTTATCAGGGGTTCACTGTTACAGGCACAATAACATTTAATCCAAGAAGTGTAATGTTGTAAATTAGCTCTTTCATCAGCTCTTTATCTGCGTTTGAAATGTAGGGAGACATTATAGTAATTTGACAAGGGTAACATGGATCTCATCTGCATTTGGCCTTAGAATTTCCACTAAAAAATAAGGTTTGATTCTGTCAATTTTGGACCTTTGGAACTCAGGAATTAGTCATAATAAACAGAAATAATATGTCCATTGGCTGTTAATTCTCCTATTAAAGCCATATCACGTCTTTCATAATGAACAAAAGCTATTCTCACATACACTGCCTTGTTCTGTTTTTCCCCTCATTGTAAATAAGCACATTGATTTATATTAGGAAGCCGTTTCACTCTTACTTGTAAAGGCGATGCATCCAGTTTCAACTTGAACCAATGTCCACTTTAGTCACTTGTTTTGATTCTTTGAGTTCTCTCTCTCCATCTTCATAAGAAAACTGTTAAATATTCCCTTTTCATGGACAAGATGTTCTAGAGGTGCAGCTCGTTTTACGGACAAACCATTTTCTTCTGATTAAGGCAACATGATATGGCAGAAAGCTTGAAAGTGGACTTGGAACTTATAATAATGAATTCAATTCAATTCAATTCAATTCAATTTTATTTATATAGCGCCAAATCACAACAAAGCCTGCCATGCACACATTTCAGTCATTTTATGAGCTGATGTATCAGTGCAACACAGAAAGGAGGTCCATTGTTTATAGAAAGCTATGCTAATTAAAGCTTGTTAAATCAATTATACATAATAGTTGCACTTGTGATTTACTGAATATTCTGGTGCAAACAGATTGTCTACACATTGGGGGATAAAGGATTTATTTATATATTATACAGTAAATCAAAACCCTGTAAATATAATCAATATAGTGTATATAATAATGTATAAAACTTCTACATGGTCTGTTAGAGGATGCAGCAAACAAGGCCAAATAAGGTTTTCTGGCCACTGTGATCTTGGTGCCACCTATTTTAAAGCAAGTCTCATGCACTCCCACACCATTTTTAGACCCTGAAGACATTTAACTGAAAATCTACTGGAAAAGGGATAAAATGGCCACTTCAGAACTGCAGTGAAAGAATTCTAACAGAGGAGACAAGGACATTTCTAAATGTACTGCTAGAAACCATCATCTCTGGCCAAAGCATCCCTGCAGTCAAAAGGTGATTTGATATGCAACATGTTCTCATCACTAATTCCTTGTCTGCAGTTATAGATTCAGCACTGAGCAGTTTCATGGCTAAAGCATCCCTCTAGTAGCAATTCAGCTGGATATGCAGCATACTCTCATCACTGATAGTGTGTCATGTTTAGGGCAATGTAGCTCCAGTATTGAGCGGCATCCTCTCTAGCTAAACTGTTCCTTTCTGAGCTGCACAGCCAGATGCTGACAAAAATCCACCCAGGGGACAGTTAAGCACAGCTCTGAGCGGCCTCATCCACAGCCTCTGTGTTGTGGCACAATATTCTCAGCATGTCTGAGCCAGAAAATATCTGCAAATTTTTTCAGTATTGAGGTGCTTTCATTCTGTTGACTTTATTTTAATGTAGTGCTCAGTGGCCTTCTTGTTGAGACTCTAAGGAGAATAAGAGGCTTACTTTAGCAAAAACATTAGTAGCAGGAGAAAACAGCTAGCCTGGCTAATAAAAAAAAAACAAAAAAAACAAAGAAATGTCTAAACAAGCTCCCCTTAAGCTAACAAATTAATAGTTTTTTTCTTGATTTTTGCTATTTGGAAAGAGCCCATTTCCTCTTGCTAGGCTTGGAGGGCCTGGACTAGCCATGCTCTGCATCCATCATTGTACTTATAGTTCTGTTCATCTCATTCTCATCAAGAATGCTTAATTGTTGCATAAAGAGTTTCAATTCATAAAATTCTTTGGTACACACACAAAAACGAAAGATAAAAACATGAACATGCATAAAAGTTTGCCAAGAAATTTAGCATTATACACTTCAGTGACCAAGCAAAAGCTAGTAATGATTATGGTTGAAATAATCAGCAATTCAATTCAATTCAGCTCATTTATTTACATAGCAAAATTTATCACATTACCATTTCATATCACTGAAAATTGTAAATTAAATCTCTTTGGAATTGGACAAATGGTCAGACAAAAGAACCAATTTGAGGCTAGCATATCAGATAATGTATTAAATAGCATATGAGATTAATCAATTGTTAATTGAATAGAAACCTACTAACTGCAGCTCTAACAGTAAAAAAAGATTTACAAAAAAGCAAACTGCGAGACTGGTCTAGAGCTGTTATCTGCCATGCAACCAGCCATTACAAACCACACTGAGAAAATACATTTACTCTTATGCAGTTCTTCCACACCAAGCTGAGTGTAATGCTATTAGTGTGTTTGTGTACGTGTGCTTTTTCATGTCTCATTGTACACTGCCCACAGGTATCAAGCTGTCCAACTCAGCAGCCCTTTGTAAATACCATGCAGGGCCTCGGAGATGGCCAAGAGCTTATTAGTTGGACATGAAAGACAGAATTTGTGAATCACTGGCAGTCGGCTAAAGGAGGGAAAGAGCATGATTGGATTCAACAAGAGTGTGCCTGTCATTGTGTGTATGTGTGTGTGTGTGTGTGTGTGTGTGTGTGTGTGTGCAAACCCCAAACAATATTTTGAACAACTACACGTGTGCCGGTTAATTTAGCTCGAGTTTTGGTAATTGCAAAACCAACCACTGGCTGTACAGTCATTCACAGGCAGCAGTCACACACAAATGTCCACACTTTGTCTGTGTCCGTATACATTCACACCCGCTGTGTAAGGGAGAGGCTCTCTACAGCAGTGTAATTAGGCCTGGTCACTGCAGAAACATTTTAATGGATAACCCTGCCTGAGAATGGCCAGGGGCAGCACACGTAATTGAGCATGGTGTGTCTATGTGCCAGCTTATGTGTGTGTGTGTGTGTGTGTGTGTGTGATTCACAAAGGGAGGGCTATAAAAAGGGTAATTCTTGCTGCTTGTTTTGTTTTGTTTCAACTTTCTTGATTATGTGTGCAGTAGCACCTAATGAATGTGGATTTCAAAGCCCTGTGTCTTTATACTACTTCCAGGAACTTGAGTGTCTTTGCGATCACAGAGATATTCAAGGACCTGAAAAGATGGTGGGGGGAGCTCTCAGTTGAGACGTTACCGAAGCCATAATTCTGTGTAACTTTGCAACATCACCAAAAATTTTAGGGGAGGGGGTGTTAGAGGGTTAGATTTGACATGCATGTGTTATGAGTTGACCACTGAAACTAAATGTACGGCTCTCTCTCCTTTCATTTATTTATGACCCATAGCCACCTAAAAACCTGTTCAGAGGCATGACGAGGATATGTGCTGAGTGGCAGGACTTCAGGAACTTTGGTTGATGTCATTAAGCTGTCTGCTTTACATAGCTACAGTCTATAAGGAAAGTTTTCACAGGACTCTGTGCAATTCTGTGAAAACCTAAGTACACCTCAACATTTAATAGCTTCTAGAACCGCCTTTAGCAGCAATAACCTGAAGTTTCTGTATGACTTTATTAGTCTCTCACATCCTTGTTGAGGAATTTTGGTGCACTCTTCTTTACAGCATTCTTCAGTTCAATATTTGCGGGCATTTGTTTATATACAGCTTTCTTAACATCCGACCACAGCATTTCAATCAAGTTGAGGTCTGGACTTTGACTGGGCCATTGCAACACCTCAATTCTTTTCTTTTTCAGTCATTCTGTTGTAGATTTTCTGCTGTGCTTGGGGATCATTGTCCCGCTGCATGACCCAATTTTTGCCAAGCTTTAGCTGTTGGACAGATGGCCTCACATTTGACTGTAGAATACTTTGGATTTTGCCAAACGTGGCTCTGGGCGTGATGGCCAAACATCTCTACTTTGGTCTCGTTTGTCAGTACATTGTTCCAGAAGTCTTGTGGTTTATTCAGATGCAACGTTGCAAACCTAAGCTGTGCTGTCATGTTCTTTTCAGAGAGAAGAGGCTTTCTCCTGGCAACCCTTCCAAACAAGCCGTACTCATTCAGTCTTCAGTTCAAATTTTACTGTCATGAATTTTAACATTTAACGTGCCAAGCTGAGGCCTGTAGAGTCTTAAATGACCAGGATGGAGCTGAGTAGCAAGACTGCACAGGACTGCACAGAGTCCTGAGAAAACCAAATGAATAACTATTAGCCTATGGACAAACTTTCACTAGTTACTTTCAACTGCTCCATTATTCACAAGTGGTTGCCATGGCAGGTAGTTCAGCATATTTGATTTGGCAGATATTTTTTTTTTTTTTTTTACACCAGATGCCCTTCCTGACACAACCCCAAAACAGATTTGTACCTCCTCCCGGGATCAAACCAGGGATCTTTCACTTGTTAGGAAAATGTATAAACCACTAAACTATGCAGCCACTACAGACAAGCTTCCACTGAAAAGGGTAATTAATCTGTAACAGTTGAATAATTTTTGATAGTCAACATGGATAACTATTTGTTAAGGAAATGGTGAAAATATGCACCCCCTAATTCAGTTTATACCAAGTTGGATGTGTATAAAGCACTGCTTAGTAAGGTTTAACATTTTAACCAACAAAAACAACAAAAAGCAAATGTCAGGTCTATCCTAATTTCCTTGGATTGGATTGTGGATTCAGGTAAATTGGAATCCCAAATGTGCTTGCTTTATGTAACTTTACACTGTTGCAGTTAACCTCACCCTTTTGCCAACACTCACTGAAGCCACAGGATGCTTATATCTAGAGAAATATTTAAACCCAGGAATGTTTTTAATGGCTGCACTCTTAAATCAAGCAGAAGTATTTGGTGACTTCTTCTTCATACACTTTTCCAAAATTAAGTCTGACATCTCTGAAATAAAGCTTAGCGGGCCAAAGCTCACTGTTGGGCCTGAAAGGGTTTAATATTGAGGGCAACACTGACTGCCAGTTGTATGAATAATGTAACCTTTCCATGTTGCTCTTGAAGCAGTGCTTTGGAAAATCATCAAAATGTACTGTAAATGATTGGTTCGATATCAGCCACATGAAAGAAGCAAACACATTAAAGCAATCTTTAAAGTCAGTCCCCCCCCCACCACCACCACCATGTGACTGAAGTCATGGGATGCTGCCTGCTGATTATGTGATGGGTTGATTTCAAAGGACTGACATGGCGCCCCATAACATCACAGCATATAGAACAGCAGGAGTCACTGTACTTTCTTGAGAGCCTCTGCCAAGATGCAGTTGCCATGGTGAGGAATTGGTAGCTTAGGAGAAAGGAATGGGTGTGTGAAACAATCAAAGTAACTTACATTTGGGAAGTAGAAGCTAATGAAGCTCACATGTAGAAAGACAACTACAGCCTGCATAAGCAAGCAGAAAGCTGACTTCTGCCGCTAGCAGATTTTACCAGCTACACCTAGCTACCCAATGTTTTTACACGTCGAAATTATTAGTCAAAAAATGATTAACGTGAAGTAATTTTGTTATTGCGGAAGCCATCATGTGACTAAACCAGCAATCTGCAGTGCATTTTTAAAAAAAAATTCTTAAATAATTCTTGTTTCTTGTAACAGCCAAAGGGACCGAGCTAGAAACTGTATCTACTGCACATGGGGATGTTTGCATCAATAACTGCTGCAATTGAGAACATCACAAGCAGCTTCTTCTGGCCTTCAGCAGAGCAGCTCATAAAATTAATATTACATGCTAGCACAATGGACTTGGATGATTATTCTCATAAGTCTTGGCAGTATGTAAATGATGAATTCACTGCAACTGAGTGATGTGGCAGCCTTGTAATTGCATTGCTGCATTAAATGTGATTAAAAAAGCACTCCAGCAGTGGTGTGGTTGATTCTTTTGAAGTGCAACAAATATGCAACACCAGCTTTTTAATTTTTTTTTTTTTCCAATGATTCGTTACTTTTTCCCATGGGGAAATGAGGCATTGTATGATGTCACAGTGCCATATTTTTATATTCATGATATATAGCATTGGCCTGAAAGACAAAAAACAGTTCAGTTTTCTGAAATGAGTCATAAGTAATCAACATTGAGGTAACTTGTAATACAGCTGCCTACTCTGGGGAAAAAAACAGCAGAAATCAGAGAGAGACTCTTCAGAGAACAATGGTACTTCACTAAATTATGTGACACCCTGCTGAAGGCTGAGGAGCTCTTTCAGGCTGCAAATGACTGATCCTGGACCATGGATACATAACGTTCCCCTCTTTGCCTGTCTCCTTCCTCCTCCTCCTCTTCCTCCTTCAGTGAGACTGCCAACAGATGAATCCTGCCAAGTACCTCCCCAGGAGAAGTGTGTGTGTGTGTGTGTGTGTGTGTGTGTGTGTGTGTGTCACTCTCTCTGAGTCTGAAAGTCTTTGTGTATGTGTGTGTGTCTCCACTTTGATGGCAACATTGGCAGTAATGTGTCTAATGGAAGATAAGCAACACTCTCTCAGACAAGACTTCACAGCCTAGCACTTCGCTCAACATCATCATGCTGAGAAGGAATAGAGGGAATACTCTATCCCCCCTCTCCATCGCTTGGCACATATACACACGCGCACACAACTCAGCAGTGTACACACATGCAAAACGCACACGCAGAGACACAGAACACAGAGGATTTGAATCATCTCTGTCAAAGCTGCCTTTATCATCTCTCAAACAAAGTCCACAGAGCCATTACACGCATGCAAGCGTGCACACATCCACAGGTCAGATGATGAGTTCCGGAGATGAGTTTCTGCCATAGAGGGACACCTCAGAGAAAGTGTAGTTTTGGATAGCCAGACTCAAAGCTGTCTGAAATAATTTCCCCTTCGAAGTGTCCACCCCCACCCACGCACACACAAACCAGTGAAGTCTTTGCAAGAAAGCGAAGGACGAACGCAGCAGACGGTACTTGCACAGAAAGACAGAGGGAGAGTCCTTGACTGCCGGGTGACCCCGCAGCTTGTTTGTGCCGATTTTGAAGAGAGTTCCGATCGAGGGGGAAGGGAGAGGAAAGGTCTCACAGTGTATTACACACAACACGGCGAGCAGTGACAGCCGAGGAAAGGGAGGAAGAGGTAAGAATGATGGAGGACACAGAAGGTCTGAGATCACATTGTCTAGCAACCAGCAAAACACCTGAACCGATGCCATGTTTCTATACAGGTTAGACTGATAACTTGGCCGCTTTTATCAGCTACAGCGAGTCTGTGTTGTCTTGTCACATGATATCTTTCCTGGTCGCAGGTACAGAACAACTATAAAACAGCAGGAGGGACGTTTCAATGCTCTGGGCATCTTCTATTATTCTATTTAAAGTCACTTCAAAATCTGCAAGATTAACCTAAAAAATGTCGGTTAATTATCATGTTTATTTGCATCAGTACAAGTATAGTAAGGGCCTATGACATCAGCAAGGCTGGATAAGCCAGACTTTCCCTAAGGTTAGTTGTTGATAATTTAATTAACTGCAATTTTGTTAGGAGATATAGAACAGAGTTAATCGACTAAACTGATAAATACCTTAAAGAGCAACTTAAAACCTTGTTTTAACTTGAACATGCTTTTTTTTTTTAATTTATTGAAAAATATATTCAAAAATACACTGAGTATTTAATATTCACTAAACAAAGGACCCCCGGGGTGTTCATGCAGCTGTTGCTGTCAGGAAACAACTGACAATGGCTGTGACTAATCATATGTGTTTCTAAGACACTGTTCCCTGTTAAACGATTAGAATACTTATAACAAGCATATTCCTGAAGGTACTACAGTATTTTGGTTCACTCCAAACCAAAGTTCCAATTCTGCACTATTAGCCTACATGTGTTTCCCATACATTGGGTTTATTTCAGCAGGCAGTCCAGGTAAATTTTGGGTGGCTAGGCTGGTTAGGTTACAGCTTAAACTCCACTGTCTTGGACTGCCGCTGGTGACCGTAGTTTTTGTCAGGCTCTGGAGATCTTCTGAGAGCTGGCAGACCACTCTAGCCAGAAACCTGTAGCAGGTGGAGAACTGGTTCATGTGTCACTATGCTCAGCTCAAGGCTACAGAGCAGAACAGGGACTGCTTTTACCAGCTGCAGACCGAGATGGTGGAATCTGCCCATGAGATGAGGAACCTACTGGAGAGGCAGCAGATTACGGGTCTGTTCTGTTCTCATGTATTTCAAACAGCCTCCTCTTGCCACCACACACAAACACACACACACACACACACACACACACACACACACACACACACACACACACACACACAACAAATAAAATCTAATTCTGTGGGAAACACTGCAGATTCATCATGTAGCTATAACTTGATTATGTTTAGGTAAACAGCTAAAGTAACAGAAATTGTGTTACTGTCCAAAAATATATTGACTTAATTTTATTATGGACTGTGTCATCTCAGACACTCTGCTGGCTCGGTTTGAGCTCAGGATACTTTTACGGAAACAACTTAACTCTCATCCTAAAACAAATTTTAAAAAAAACTTTGGTAGTGGTGCTGTTCCACAATTTCGTTGTACTTGTACAATGACAATAAAGGGCTATTCTATTCTATTCTATTCTATTCTATTCTGTGCATAGACTAACAATACCTACGTAGCTACCCACTAAGTTGCTAATCATTATCAACCTGACCCACAAAAACACCACTGGTAGCTTGTCATTAACTGTGTCCAAAATTAAAGCAGCACTGTAGGTTTTGTGAGTTTGTTTTCAGAAATTCCAAATGTCCAAGTATTTTCACTCTCGGTAGTGCCTAGGTGTCGGGCTAATTATGTCAAACTTAGAAAAGAGCATAACCCATCAAACTGATTATGTCTATGACTGTGACTAAGCCATTTCACATTTTACTTCATTACTTCAAAATAATCTGTTGAGTTTCCACTATTATGTGGCAGTGCTTGAAATTAAACAGCTATCGTGAAAGTGTAGCTATCAGTGAATGGGGAAGAGCAGGAAAAACCAACACCTCTTAATGTGAAAATATCATGAATTACCACTCTGAGTACACTTGGCTCATAAAAGGATGTGCAGACAAAGTCAGAAGACGTGAAAAAGAGTGATTTTTAACTCCTGAGAAAACTAAGGTGTGTATTTTTGTGGAGGGAAGGTGCAGCTACAGTGGTAATTTCTCTCCTTTGTGTAGTTTATCCTAGGCTGCCCTCCAGCACTTGTCTCCTCAGTGAGGAGTATATACTGAGGTCAGGACCTAAATGCATTGGCTCTACCTACTGCTGAGCACCAACAAGCTTTAAAACTGTCAGCCTGTCCCTCTTTCCTCACCCGTCCTTCCTGTTTGTTCTGACACAGTCCTTCTTTTTCTATTTTTGAATCACTTTCTGTGCAGCACATTCACTGACAGCGGGAGAGAGACTGAGCGAGTATATGCCTGAAGGAAACCCAGGCTACAAAGCCCATCAGGAAGAAAACAACCCAAAACATAATGTCAAATTAGCCATCTTATTTACACAGTCCAATCATTTGAGGTGTAGAATAAACAGAGGCTTGTATATGGTGGTGCATTATGGGGATGCTGACATTTTCATTTCCAAATAATTAGATTTTTTTGTGATTAATTGTGAAGTCTCTGTCAGAAAACAGAAATTCTCCTCACGGTGTTTCAAAAAGTGTTGTTTTTTTTTCCACCAAAAACACATCTTTCGCCAGCGTTAATAAAGCATAGTGAGACACACTCATTATAACCACAAATCATGCTTTATTTGCCAGGAGTGAATATTGTAATGTATGAAGTAGTGATTGTTGAAGTTTGTTGAGGTGATTACTAAGGATATGGTAGAGTTAGAATTTATATTTTTTGCATTGGCAAAACTCAAAGATTATGTTGCCTTTTTGTTTCCCCTTCAGTCATCTTGACATTCAATCAGTGATGCAGAAAAGATGGAACTGCAAAAAAGAAGCACACTTAGTTAACATGAAAGACTGCATTGGGAGTTGCTATGCACAGTTAAGTAACGTTTTGCATGACTGAAAAGAAAGTAAAGTTTAAAGGGATAATTTGGTCAATTTGCTTTCTTGCTTAACTCTTTCCCCCATAAAGACGACATTTGACGAGTTCCCCTGTACCCTTAATGACGAGTTTTGACACCTCAGTATATATCAATAAAGACGTGGTTTGACAACCATTAGAATAGTTTCCAGGTTTTTCCAAGGAAACTGCACAAGCAGAGACCACCATCACTAACTTCTGATGCAAACCCAGTCATTTTGTTCTATAAGCAGGCCTGAAATGACAGAAATCAGTCTGTTCAGAGAAGAGCTTCAAGGGTTACTCCTTGTTGGCTTTCACCCAAAATAAGAGGATACAGCCAGTTTAGCATAAAGACAAGTTGTGGTTTAACAAAAGGTTATGTGATTGGCTACTTTTTGACTAGCTGCATACACTTTCTGAAGTTTAATTGCCAGTGTTACATTGCAACCAGCAGAAACTGGTTTCTGCAACCAAAAGTTAGGGTTATTTTCCACTAGGAGGTAGCAACCAGCAGCAATTCAGGGCTTGGCTCTGTTAAGAGTGGTTATTTTTCTAAGATGACTTGCAGCTGTGTAAAACTCATCACATTGTTGCTATTTCCTCATGGTAGCTAGCTATGGCGGCTACATCTTACTGATGTTCCTAATCCCAGCTACAAAACTCTGGCTGATTGGCTAGAAACAGGAATCAATGTGCTCAGCTACTGATCAATTCTCCACCCACTCAAAGGAAGGATATGGGTAGTAAAACAGGGGATGAAGTCGAGAATCACATTAAGTTTGCAAATGCGTTATCAATGTTTCCCCATTACAGTATGTTGTTATAACCATAGGGCTGGCTTGAAAAGCCATAAATTTACCACCAGACAGTAACTGATCACGCCCTGAAATCAAGCCAGTATACTTATTTTGCTTTAAAAGAATTTATTTTGCGTTCTCTTGGAAGAGCTGGTAAATGTATAACCCACAGTCATGAGGTCAAACTTGAAGTATGACTATTTTTAAAAAATTCTGACTAACAGACTGAGGAACAGATGTGAAAACTGAAACACTGCTCTCATTTTCTTCATTATACTGCTTGCCTTTTATTTAACTGAATATTGTTACAAAATCTCTCTGAGATGAAGCAGCTGTTTTGGTAATTATTCTCGAAAAAGCAAATACAACGCGGTGTTTACTCGGTGCTACTTGGATTGGTGCCCATATTAGCTGACCCAGTTCAGTCTTCTATATTTGTAACAGTACGTCAGTGCACCTGACTGGGTTTTTCATGACAGTTGTTCTTCTTTGTAGTCACTGCTGTGACGCTGTATGGAGCCCCAGTATCATGTCAATGCACCGCCGTCGCATGTGAACCGTGAGTGAGAGGGAGGCGAGGAACAGACATGGACATTTGGTGTGCGATTCCATAGAAGACAGGAGAAAATCCCACAAGCTGCTGCTCGGTGTTTGCCAGTGATACTGCATTGGCCACTGTTAAATTTTTAATAGTCTAACAGTAGTGTGATGTCATTAGTTGGTGCTCCAGTTTGCCTTTAGTGGGAGCCCCTCAGCCCCCGCCTCTCACCAACCTTCACCCCCCACCCCCTACATTTATACTGTAACAAATCCTTAAAAATGACATTTCAGCTGGTAAAGCCAGTTGTAAAGGAGGTGTAACCATCACAGTCTGTGGCTGCATCTGTGCCAGATTTGGGGAGGGGTTTATGCTCATGCATCCATTTACTACATTCTTCTCATATAACTGTCACTGTGTGGAGGATCAGCCATGCCTGAAGCCTTTTAAGGCAGAGCAGCAGCCATGAAAGAGTCTTCCTTCACTGAATGGTGAGTAATTCACTTGTTGAACAGAAGGAAATGGTTAATCCAATCTAATAATGGGAAAATGATACTGGTTTCTCTGGTGGCAAAGGTCAGACTTGGTGAAGATAAATGAATGATGCTAAGTGAAGGCTCACAGACAGATGTATTCTTTAATATGTTCTTTTTCACCTTGGAAAATGGGTTTTACCTTAGACTGATGCTAAATAAAAGGGGTTAAAGGTGATAAATGGACAGCTCTGGTAATATTATTCAAACCAGAGTGCTGTTTTCTCATTACAATTTTTTTTTGGTAGTTTTACCATGTTATTTTGTCCCAATGGCTCATTTACCCTTCACTGATTAATTAAGGCAATTGATTGGTTGGAATAATCGCTTCACATCCTCCTAATTAGGAGTTAATTGAAAAGCATCAATGACTAAAACAGTGTCTGGGCAGATGTAGACTGGAAAACCTTGCTCGATTTTCATAACGTTCCAAACTGTTTTTCCTTCGATGCTTTTATTTCCTTCTTTTCGTTCCCACTCTTCTGTATTATAGCTTGTGCAGGAAAGGAAAAGCGAGGATGAATTATGACCCCCAGAGGCTCAGAAACCACAAATACGAGCCAAATGGGAAAGAAAATGAGGGTCTCTCGATTTCCCTCAGTTTACCCTGTCATGCCATTTGTTGGACATGACTCACTGTGGTGTAGCCCACACTGTGAATTCACCTCATAACTATGGATGTCATGGCAAAAATGTCTTCTGCAAATACAAAGGTGTTAGCTGAGTACAGGTGGTTTTATCCCCATCAAAATCTCTGAACCTTCATCACTCCTACCCTGCTCACTCATTATAAGAACAATCCACTTGAAAATCCTATTAGACTTAACTCCATACCACAGTATTATGCACTGTGCTTTACTAATTATTACATTGCAAGGCCATTTAGTATTTCAATTAGGAACTACACTACATGAATCTGGTAATGCACTTGCTTCTGCAGGAGTTTTAAATCTCTTGTTGCCCTCCTCTTTTCTCTCATTTTTACCCTCAGGACAAAACAAAAACAAGTGTATCTGCACACACTCATTTCCATAAAAATTCTGCACACCCACTGTCCTAAAATATATCTTCCCACAAGCGCACTGTTCAGCTTGGAAAAAATTCCTTATTTTACCACGACCTGTCATGAAATATTATTCATGTTGGTCTGCATGGAACAAAATGATAAATATTTTAAGTTGAAATATAGAGAAAGCGTTTCACCAGGATGTCATTACAAAGGGGGGACAGATCTAATGGTTGGTATATATAATGAGAATCAAGCTCAGACTTTACACCAGGTTGGACACTGCTAAATCATGTCGCCAGAGGGACTCCCTGTGGTGACCCAAGCTATTCAATATATATGGATCCCTGCAGGTCAGCCTGAAGGCAGCCCCCTTAACCAATATATAGTGAGATGGTGATGATCCCAGACTTAAGTCCTAATGATCAATGGAGACAGAAAACCTCATCTATCTGTAAATATTAAACAAAAACGTCTCACACTGTTGACTGTTGAGGGGTCAAAGGTCATTGACTAGGGGTTTGTGGATATCTCTAGGAAATGAAGATAATACATTTTTCCTCCATAAATGACCACCTGTTATCAAAGTTAATTAAAAATATATATATATACTATAAAATTTGTAAACTGCTGACTTTTAAAGGTGGAACATATTGAATAGTTTACTCTAGAAGGGGGTGCTGTTGTTTCTAAAAAGCATGCAGTCGCTGTTCCAGATCCTAAGCAGTGCAACTTTTGTGTCTTAGCCCAACTTTTTTTCATTTGTACTGGACACGGACATCTGAGCAGCTGATGTTCATGTCCAGCAAGAAATCGTCCAACAATAGACCTGCATGCTGATTTGCTGGAGGAGATACACAATCTTGTTTTGCTACTGGGACAAGGCCTCCAGACTTCTGCATAGTCTGATGCAGATGACCAGGATGACGGGGGGGGGGGGGGGGGGGCCCCCCCCCAAAAACC
>VUQS01070893.1:0-21395 GCA_015108495.1 Heterochromis multidens
TCATTGACACAATCATGCCGATGAGTGATGCGGTGTAGTCTAAGGGCCTGAAGACCACAGGCATCCAATAAAGGTCTTCGGCCTTGTCCCTTACGCACAGAGATATCTCCAGTTTCTCTGAATCTTTTGATGATGTTATGCACTGTAGATGATGAGAGTTGCAAAGCCTTTGCAATCTGACGTTGAGGAACATTGTTTTTGTAGTATTCCACAATCTTTTTACGTACTCTTTCACAGATTGGAGAGCCTCTGCCCATCTTTACTTCTGAGAGACTCTGCCTCTCTATGACATCCCTTTTATAGCTAATCATGTTACAGATCTAATATCAATTAACTTAATTAGTTGCTAGATGTTCTCCCAGCTGAATCTTTTTGGACTTTCTTGCTTTTTCAGCCATTTGTTCCTCCCGTGCAAACTTTTTTGGGACCTGTACCTGTATCAAATTTGAAATCAGCTCATTTAGTGGATGAAGGTTTTAATGCAAACCTTATTTTACTTGAAACAAGAAAAATAACTTTCTATTATTTTGTTATTAGAGTAACCTCCAGTTCAGTGTGAAAATTAATAATAAATATTGTTGAAATACTGTTGAAATTATACTTTCTTTGTTTTATTTGACAGCCAGTTGTTTGATACAACTGTTGCACTACTTCAAAATATAGTGTATTGACTTATAATACATGTGGAGCTTTATGATATTCCTAACAGCAACATTTGCAGCTGTTGGCTTACCATTTGATAAGGATTGCTTGTTATTATTAACCAGCTGCAGATATTTCCCATCAAAGGCCAGATGCCTCAGCTCAATGTGATGTTTGAAATTAATTGCCAATATGGCTAACATTATGACTGTGGTTACAATCTCTTCTGATTTTGTTTGTCAATCTCTGTTTAAGGACTGTCTTCAGCAGTACTGCTTGTAGCTGCATTGTGTAAACCATGAGTGGCACACCACAACAAACTTATTGTCAACACTGGTGCGGTGGTTAGCACTGTTGCCTCCCAGCAAGAAGGTTCCTTCTGTGTCTCCAGGTACTCTGACTTCCTCTCACAGTCCAAACACATGCTTGTTAGATTGAATGGTGGCTCTAAATTGGTCATGGATGTGAGAAAGATAAAGTGCTTGAAATATATAGAATAAAGCACTGTATTCATTTATGGTTAAATGTGGCTTTTAGGTGCTTTAAATGCCAGTCCAGTCCAACAGACCATCATACACTGCACACATAGTTGAAGGCATTCATTGACTTTCACAAGAAGAAACCTACACTCGCATCACTTTCTTTAGTTACAAGCACTAAATGCTCAGTTAAATGTTCAAACGGGTGCATTTAGTGAATAATGGTGTGTGTTTTTTTTGTATGTACGATGTAAATACAAACTAAAAGAACAACTCAAATGTAGTGACACAAACATTCCGTTTATTCAGGCTAATTTAGATACTTTCCAAAACATGAGATTCTGTTGTGATGCACTTTGTTTATTTAATCTGCTGATTTTAACTGATTGAGAACATGAGAACACATATTTGCGGTTTTTGTGCAGTTTCTTAACTACACTAGTGAAAATGAGTAACATGACACGTTTTTTGTGTATTTTAGGAAATATTAGTTTAAAATGCCTTTCATAACTCATGCGGTAACTCTCCACAATGAGAGAATCATCTGTTCTCTCACGTAAACTGATTATTTAAACTGTGCACTGTCACGTAACACACACTAAGCCACTTTATCACACTGCACTGTCGACTACTCTGTACTCTTATTCTGAGCCACATAAATATCATCTGATATTTACTATGCTGTTTTTCCCATGTTTATTTGAAATTGTTGAACTTTTAAGCAACATTATTACTTAATGTTTTTACTGAAATTTATACTCTATTTATACTTGACTTTATTGTGTTTTAATTTCAGATTAGTTATTACCTGACATTTGTTTGGTCATGTTGTATTCTGATTTATTAAGCTACATACCATTCTGCTTTTTTTTTTAAGCTATTTGCTATTGGTCTGTCCTATTTAACTTAATTAATTTCTGTAACAAAATAATTTCCTAGCTTTGTGATAGATAAAGTGTACCATAGTGTGCTTTTTATCTTAAAAGTGAGTAATTACACAGTCATTTTCTAGCCATAATTTCAAAGTCAAAGGCATTTAATTTTCTTCACTTCTTTAGAAGATATCCAAAGCCAACACCTGCTAACCAGCCACAATAGCAGATACCTAATTATGCTGTCCCATATGTTACTCTTGTAGGGGAAATACTTTTAACCTCATTATTTTTAGCTCAAGAAAATATTTAAAAAATATTTTAAATTGATGCAGTAGAAACATCTTTTGGTGTGGAAGAACTTGACTGGCCTGCACAGAGTCCTGACCTCAACCTGATAGAACACCTTTGGGATGAATTAAAGCAGAGACTGTGAGCCAGGCCTTCTCGTCCAACATCAGTGTCTGACTTCACAAATGCGCTTCTGGAAGAATGGTCAAAAATTCCCATAAACATTCCTAAACCTTGTGGAAAGCCTTTCCAGGAAAGTTGAAACTGTTATAGCTGCAAAGGGTGGGCTGACAGCATATTAAACCCTATGGATTAAGAATGGGATGTCACTCAAGTTCATATGCGTGTGAAGGCAGATGAGTGAATACTTGTGGCAATATATTCAATAAACTCATTTCTAATCTAGTCCATGAAAAATTTAACATCTTCAGCTCTGCCTCCTGTCTTTGTGTCAGTGCCACCATCTCCAAACCATACATCATAGCAGGTCTCACTGCCATCTTGTAAACCTTGTCTTTCACTCTTGCTGCTGTCCTTCTGTCACAAATCACACTCGTCTCCACCCACTCCACCCTGCCTGCACTCTCTTTTTCACCTCTCCTGTACATTGTCTATTGCTTTGGATGGTTGACCCCTGGTATTTAAACACAGCTACCTTCACTACCTCTGCTCCTTGCATGTTAACCTTTCCATCTTTCGCCATACTGCTGCTCACTGGTCATCACCTCTCTTTTTAACCTGGCTTCAACAACTCTTTCCCATAGTTTCATGGTATGGCTCATCATCTTTATCCCTCTGTAGTCACTACAGCTCTGCACATCTCCCCAGTACACTTCTTCTCTATTCCTCAGGCATCCTGTCAATTCTCAAGATTATGTTAAACAATCTGTTTAAAAAGACATCTCCATACCTCCACAGGTATGTCATCTGAACTACCTCTCCACTCTTCATCCTCTTCATAGCTATCCTCACTTCCTCCTCACTAATCCTCCACACTTCCTGATTCACTAACTGTCCTCCATCTGTTCTCCTCTCTCTCTTGTTTTCTACATTCATCAGCTCCTCAAAGTACTCCTTTCATCTTCTCAACACACTCTCATCACTTGTTAGTATATTTCCATCTCTATCCTAACCCTTACCTGCTGCTCATTCTTTCTCTCTGCCTAGCCAATTGATACTCCTTTTCTCCTTCCTTAGTGTCCAGATAAGCATTGCCTTTGCCTTTGCCACCTCTCTTAGCCTCCCAGTACTCCTGTCTACTTTCTTCATCTCCCTGACTATCCCACTTTTTTTTTGCCAACCTCTTCCTTTGAATACTTTCCTGTACGTCCTCATTCTACCACCAAGTCTCCTTGTCTTCTTCCCTCTGTCCAGAGGATACACCAAACAAAAATATTAATCTCTAATCTGCATAAACCCCTATTCTGTTGGAAAGACAAGCTTCCTTTTAGTAGACTATTTAGGTTATACCACAAAGCTGATAACAAACTCAATGAAAAAGAGTCCATAGAGCACTTCACAAAAAAGATTGTTGCCCCAGCAATTGTACTATGATATATATAATGATATTTGTTGAAAATCAAGCTTTGGTTGGAGTCAGCCCACATCATCAGCATCATTTTGGGTCTGGGGGTTCTATCGCTTTATGTGACAGGTTGATGTCGTGTTCACAGCAATGGATTGTCGTTTCTGTACCATCACATTATTTTTCCTTTGTGCAGTTAATTAGAAGTAATTGTCAATCTTGAAAGGTTGTAGATCGTCATTCGCCTTTTTTTTTTTCATCCACATAAACTGAGTTCAAGCGTCAAGATTGTCTGATTATTAACTGTAATGTTATTACTGAATTTACAACAGTAATCCGGTATGGTTACCATTTTACTCATATCGCATTGCTTTGGAGTTACACTCACTGTAATTGAAAGAACTGCCAAACATTTTTAGCTCTCTATGATGAGAATATTTCCATTTTTAGTCACTTGATTTGTAAAAAAAATGTATATGTTATATTTTTGATCTTCACTCTGTTCACTTATGTGAATATGTGCTCCTTACGACATTGCAACACAACCATTAACAAGAACGTTACATGTGTGTTAAGGAGCTAGAGCATTTTTATGTCAGCATGCATGTGTCTGTGGGCTGATGATTGATGATGAGCATAATGATAAAAGTAGTAATCACCCTGCCAGAGAACTGAAGGCACAGTGGTTGCTGTTTTTAAAAAGTGGTACATTCTCATGTGTGGGTTCACAAACAGATGACATTTGTGTGTATGTCTCATCAACACCCCCTCGCCCAACTGTCTATCTATCAAGATGTTCTGTGGCACAACTTTGTGTATGTGTGTGTATGGCCTTTGGATTGCTGCATGTCGCCTGCTACTACAGTACAGTGAGTACGTGCGCGGCTTGCGTAAATGAGCTACCAACCATGTGTGACATCTTAAATTAGACAACGTTCCTGGCCGCAGAACCATCCAGCCCTGCCAAACACAATGCGGACAGCACCATTCATGTGTGGCAGACTATGATGATGAGACACACAGTCTCTCTCACACACACATACGCGTGCACACACACACACACGCACAACCGGACATGGTGACTCATACATCTTAATTAGAAGCTAAGCAGCATCGTGTTAGTATTAGCGAGGAGAGGCGAGCCTGTCACTGCAGGCAAATGAGAAGGGGCACGGATATATGCACAGTCACATTAATGCATATGAAGTAAATGCATGGCCTAAAGTCCAATTAGTTTACTACCTGTGCAATTGGCAGATTGTGCATGTGTGTATCCAGGACAGCACACGTACTGTACTTAACTATCAGGCACACACACGTGTATAAACTTTTGGAAAAGGTGAAATAAGTGTAGAAAAGAAGGTTAAAACAAAAAACTGGCCACTGTTAGTGTATGTTTGTGTGTGAGCGTGGCCTCGGCTCTGTAAAGCCAGAGCTCCTAACACGATCTGAAAACCCTACCAAGGCCCTGTTGTTGGCTTGATGGTGTCACTGGTCAGTGGCATTTGTCAGAGTTCAGGAAACACACAAATGCATGTACATGTGTGCGCACACATACACAAACGCACACACACACTGACGGTGGCATTTGGCCCGAGTTGTGTCACGGTTTCTGGAAGCAGTGGTGGTGGTGATGGTAGGGGGAGTTCACTGACGTTCCTGTTGCCACGGGGACAAAGTGACCTTAAACAGCCCGTAGTGAGGGACGTACGGGGGAGTTTCCAGTGACTGATCAGCTCACCTTAACATCAAACACACACACAATCATGTACACCATTGTTGGTGAGGTATTATACCTCACTCTCTCTGTTACGCGACAGCCCTTTTTCCAGTTATCTACCACGCTCCCTTCGAGCTGTCCTCATATCCCCTATACTTACTTGCTTCTCCATCTGACTTCATACGGATTTATTCAAACTTGACTCTGTTATATTTTTTATTTCTTATTTTCTCCTTCTTCTACTTTCCTCAACTGTTCTTTAACCCTTTCCCACTCCCACCTCCTCCTTATCTCTGCTTCTATAGGTTTGGTTGGCCCTCTTAACATCCACCAGGTGTCCAGTGACCTGTTTAAGCCTTTAAAGCCTGAACCATGAAATAATTGCCATAAAATTCAAATTGAAAAATTGAAAAAGTGTTTATTGAACCTTCTGACAATTAAAAAAAATAATTAAATATTAATTTGCATATATGAGCTTTAATTTGTGTGTAAAATGTGTATTTGTATTTGCAATTTATTGCTTAAAAATGTATTGTGCAATTTATTTAGGTTATTCAGGGGGAAAAAATCACACTGATGATACTCACAAAAAAACTGTATTTACTCACAAAAACTGTATTTATCAAATATGATACACTAGGCGTTAAGGGGTTAAGCCTAGCGGTAGGGTCATTTTTACATCTACCCCTTTACCTGTTTGGCACACACAAATTCACATCTCATAGTAAAAGAGAGGTAATATCTTCTGCTTATTGAAAATATGCTTTTTTACCAAGTGGCTAAAATGCAACCTTACCCTATCTCTAAGTTTTTGCCAGTGACCTGTTGGATGCTAAGGTGTTTAAAGCAGTGCCTATTAAAAAGTGAAATACTTGTTTTACATTTTGTAGTCATTTTATCATTGAATTATTCAGTCATGGGGGAAAAGTTCATCACATCATCAAACAGATAAAAATTGACTCTCAGTTTCCAGGTTAGGCACTAATGAGTAGAAATGACAGGTGGAACTTGTGTTATTTAAACCTTTGACATCTGGGGTTGTGTTCTCTTTGCTTTTGTGGTGCCATCATGCTGAGATCTAAAGAAATCTCTAAGACTTTCAGAATAAAGTGCTACGAATACCTGTGAGTTTGGCAAAGAATTTAAAACTGTCATAAATTATTTATGATCATTTAATCTACTGTCAGGAAAATCATCTCTATTTGTTTGTTCTTTAGGAGGATTACCCAAAAATTTTTTGACAGATTTTACTTTTTTTTTTTCCAGTGGCGAGGCTTTTTTCCACAAATGTTAGTATTCTTTGTCAGTGGAAGACAGGGCATAACTGGACATTTCAAACTTATCTTCACAAACATATCAAATTGAAATAAGAAAAATTAGGAGCTATCATATCGTGCCTTAAGAAAATATCACTAACAAATCCAGATATCCTTCTGGATACAGGGACTCATTTCATGCATGGGTTAGGGGGAATTTTCAGCCTTAGAGGAGAGATACAGTCTTGTATTTCTCTTGCATTGACTGCATTTGAAAACCAAGTATCCAGGGTAGCTCTTATTTTTATTTGACATTAAGTTTTAGAAAGAAAAAAAAACAGACTAGAAGTCCATGGTCTTACTTTCTCAGATTGGCTCAGATAGATCACTTGACTTTGATGCTTTTTTCCTCCCTATTTGTTGAAAGATTAAGGCCCCTGGTTGTCAGGCTCCTTGTTATTAAGAATATGAACTGGCTGCACTTTTACTGGCAGAACTCAACTTTTATATAATCTGAGATATACAGTATATTAAGAACAAGTGTTCATTAAAAACAACAAGGATCTTTTTTCTACTATCATAGCAATCAAGTCATGTCTTTCAGTCTGTGGTGTCTGTCTTTAATGACTTGCCTTCAATAAAAGTCTAAAAATAGATAATTCTGAAGATTAATATCACACCTAATAAATTAGGCATTTGGCAAAGTTGTCCTTCATCAGTTTCACCACATTGTTCAGAGCTGCATAAAGCTAAGACTGATCCAAGACTGAAGCCTGACACTGTGCACAACTTGAAAGTAGACGGGGGAATGATAGACTGCTGAGCTACAGTTCAATACCATCTCAAAAGTGCATGCAAAATGGCAAAGAGAGCTTTTCAGATTTTTGTCAGCAGCACTTCAACTTTATTTTTACGTGGACCTCCTACCTAGCATGAATGCACAGCCACTATTTTTCAAATGCAGTGTGGCTCAATCAGCTTTTACAGCCTGGGTTTTGTCAATAGCTTTATGGTTGCTTTTTGTTTGTTTATTTTATCATGGGTGACTTTATCTGGACCTTTTTCTCTTAGAAATACAGCATCACACTTTTAGAGAAAAACAAAGCAATGTTTTCTTTTAAGACTGTCAAACTGTAATTTTCAACACTATTCATTTCTAACATTAAAATGTAGACGTTTTAAACACGGGGTTCATATATAAAACACACTTTATGATTTACTTTACGTATATGATAAATCTGTTATTTTTTAATTTGGTTTATTTGGTAAACAGCTTAACTTACCCTCACCTATGATCACAAACTGCAGGTTTTGGCAGAAAGAATAAGACTGTAGATACAAGTGACAGAAATAAGCTTTCTCTGAAGGTTGTCTAGATGCTGCTTTTAGCTCATCAATTAAAAGGAGCCAGTGGTTTGGGCATCTGGCCATGATTCCTCCGAGGTGCCTCTGAGGTAAGGTGTTTTGGACAAGTCCAACCAGAAGGAGACCTCAGGGCAGACCCAGGACATGCTGGAAAGATTATGTCTCTCAGCTTGATTGGCAAACACCTGTGTCCCACCAAAGAAAGCCCTTTATACTGTATTATCCCAATAGACCACTTTGCTCTCAGAGTCTAGCCAGCCTGGTTCCTAGAGTTTCCAAAAGTACAATGGAAGATATAGCTTTCAGCCATCAGGCCCCTGTCCTGTGGATCCAGTTTACAGTTTGGGCCATGAGGTAGACACCCTATCTACTTTTAAGATTGGGCTTAACCTCTTAACAACCACCAGGTTGCTGGAAACCCATCTGGGTTTAGGGTTAGAGTTAGAGTTCCCCTGATCTCTACCCCTTCATATAGAATTTTTCCAGTTTGGAATACCAGTGTTTAACCCTTTATCACCCAAGTATCATACACACTTCCTGAACTTATTTTGTAATTGTGGCTTTCAGAAACCATTTGAGGAGTTACAGTAAGTGCACATGGTAAAATCTAGGCAGATTTTTCTGTCTGTGTTCAGACAGCAGTACCTTGGAAATGCTTTGTGCTACTGTGATACACCAAATATCCCTGTAAAGCTCATCATCTCATCTTTCCTAAGACATTTGAATTTTTTCTTTAGCAAAAATGGTAACGGAGGTACGGTCATTTAAAGAGCGCTTGTAAAATGGGCCCGCTGCCAGGCTGATGGTAAAAAAAAAGTAAAAAGCTTTTAATTGAAAAACTGTCAAATATGACAAAATGTATGAGACTTCATTTGAAATGTAACATCTTCTGTTTATCATGTGGCCAAAATGAAACACAACTCTAACCCTTGACCCTTGCTGGCAATCTGGTGAAAGTTTAGAGGCAGGACTAGATCGGATGACCCCAAACCATCCCTTATTTGTGCTGATATAGTAACAGGCTGACGGGGGACTTCCCATGATGTTTTGAGGACTTCTTCTCCATTCCTGTCTTTTTACTCACCCTGCATTTTGTTTTGTTCTGGTTGTTGTTTCTTGTCTCTCTTTGCTCCTCTTTTCTGTCATCTCTTTGTCCTCATGCCCATGCTGGTCACAGCAGATGGCTGCTCCTCCCTAAGCCTGGTTCTGTAGGAGGTATCTTCCTGTTAAATGGGAGTTCTTCCTTCCCACAGTCATCAAATGTTTTCTCATTGAGGACTGTCTGATCACTGGGGTTTGTAGGGTCTTAACTTACAATATAAAAGGCTTTGAGACAACTGTTGCAGTGAATTGGTCCTAAATAAATATATTTGCACCCTGGATAACCCTGGATAAGTGGATAAATTGTAAAAGATGGATAGCTTAACTTACTTCTATTAAAAATATGGTGAGAGGCCATATAAAAGAGCATAGCAAAGACAACACACCAGCTGACTTCCAACACAGGCCAGATTAAAAAATGGTTAATCTGTTATTTTGTGAAACACGTACTAATAAAAACATATACTGTATACACATTTATATACCTGTCTTTCTTCTGTTTTTGCAACTTTTCTAACCCAAACCCCCCCATCAACCATCCCTTTGCCATCCCTCTATCTACCCTTTTCCTTCACTCTCTCTCCTCTCCACCCTCCTCACCTAGCTCTTCATTCATTCCTCTGTTATTTTCCTCACCATTCTCATATTGATTTATCTCCATCACTCCTACATTACTTTTCTCTCTCCCTTCTGTCTCTTTTTAGCTCATTCCTCCATCGTCCATCGCTCCATCCCTCCTCTGTCCATGGGCTGTTCACCCATGTTACCTCTCCACACCCATCTCTTTCCAATTTTTCCTCCATTCCCCCCTTTTTCTTCCCTTCACTGATGGGCTGAGATGCAGCTCCACTCATCAGATTGCCTGTCTCTCCTCCTTGCTTTCTTTAACACTTGTAGAAATGACCTGACACATCCAATCCCAGGTTATTACACAGATGTGCCAAATCTCTCTCTCTCTCTCTCTCTCTCACACACACACACACACACACACACACACACACACACACACACACACACACACATTTAGTGCAAGAAAAAGCACATTCCCCGCGGCTGCTACACAGACACAAACACACTCACCCTATTACAGCAGCCCAAATGAAAATGAATTATGCATTCTGTCCTGCCACTTGTAACAAGTATATGATGCATCCCCCATTTCCACACAATTGGGCACACAAAAACACGTGCAAAATGCGAATGGACACGCTCATGTAAACACACAAATACAAAACGTGGTGAAAACAAGAGCACGAATGTGTTATTGATGGAAATATCAGACAAGCACAAGCTCATTCTTCACCAACATGTTGCTTCGTATTGGACTAATGAAACTCTTCACAGCTCTAATGCTGTGATTTCTACTTAAATGGACGCACAGATCAGACAAGACCGTCATGGTTTTCAGCCCTCATGTTTACGGCAGTTTTGAATGACATGCCACCCACAACCAACTCCTCCTCCTCCCTTCCAAGTCCATACCAAGGTCGTTGGCCTCCCTCCCGGCTTTAGTATTCCCCTCATATCCCCCATAATCCTCACTGTTTAAGCCTGAGGTACAAATACATTCTATTCAACCTGCACCAAGGGGGCTGATAATACCCAGCAGAGTGTGTGTTTGTGTATACGTGTGCATGCTTAAGTGAGAAATGTGTGCCTATATACACCTCTATGTGTGTGCATGCACACGGGCGTCTGTACAGGGCTTTGTGTTAAACACCCATAGGTGCTTAGTATTCTCTCCACCACGCGTCCTTGCATCCCCATGCTTATTCTTTCCGTCTCTGTTCTCCTCTCTCAGATGAGAATCCCAACGGCTGATGGAGTGGAAAGAAAGAGGGTTAGGAAAAAAGGGGGAAGACGGAGATGGAGGAATGAGCAACAAAATGCAGGTGGATAAAGTTTACACAGCATGACTGATGTAACCTTGGCGCTATACCTTGCATTCTTTAATAGACAGTTAAAGCATTGGGAATGCTGAACAGGACATTATATTATCCACTGAGTGTTGATACACAGCAAACATGTAAAACAGAGAGATATAGTGCAAGGTAAACCCACCTGCACTCAGTTTATCCACCCATAATAACATAGAACTGAATTTAACCCCCTTTAATGCTCAGGTCTACCTAATATCACAGTAAATTGAGACAAGTTATATAATCCATACTTGTGTCACACATACACATGCCTTTAGCCTGCAGCGTGCTTAGTAATCACAGGTGATTAGCTTTATCCCAACAGAGAGAAAGTGGAAGCTTGTAGCAGCACGAACAGCAGTTTACTCCAAACAAAATCTAATTTGGCGTCTTCGCAGGCTGCTGCCGAAATGTGTCCACGCCAGATGGTGAGGCTTGCATGTCGTGGTGGGAGCAGACATGCCTTACAACATCCTCAAAGCAAAAAGTACAGACAGGAGTTTTAAGAAAACTAGTAAATCAAAATGTGCAGACTGAATTCCTGTATGTAACTGTGTTGACAGCTGCACTTGAAACTATTACGGCAATTGTTGAAGAAGATTGTGCAACAGTCCTGACAACTGAAAATGGTAGAGACTGAAATAATTAGTAGAGGGAAAAAAGAGTAGAGGCCTGGACTCATTGGAACTATTTGCAATGCAAACATATACAGCATATAGCGACTGAATACGTATGTACATTTATAGACTACAAATAACTATAATATAATAATCACAGGTCAATAAAAATCAAAATCTTTACTGATAATAGCCTGGATCTTCAGGAGTGTCAAAGCAGTGATTCTTCAACTTGATGTTCATTTTTGGGAAGTACACAAAGTTGTAAGGAGGCAAATCTGACAAGTGATCCAGATGGTGAGTGAAGATTGTGTTGGTGTGGACAACAAACAGTGCCCTTTGATTCATCACAAGATGGCACACTGGTACACACCACAGCGCTCATTGTTTCTCCTTCATCAGACACCTCAGGATGTTACAGTAGAAGTCTGCTTTGACAGTACATTCACAGTGAATGTCAAAAAAAAAAAGATAAACATGTTCTCCTGACGCACTGGCTTCAGGCTTGGAAACTTTGGACTCTTCATTTGAAAACTGCTTGGTCGTAGCTGGAGACCCGGGTCTCATCAGAAGTTGATGTTTGCTCTGTGAGCAAGTTTGAGGTCCATGGTGAAATTGCAGAGAGCACAGTGTAAGTGATCGTAACAGGACTTACATTCAAAGACAGGCTTTTTGTTTTTATTGACCTGGTCTCAGAACGTTCTGTTCATTCCTCATGAATGCACAAACTCATTTGACAAAGCATCACTGTTTTTATGCTGTCACTTGCTCCTTTGGTTAGTTTTCCCTCCAATTTTTTGCATACCTGTTCCCTGTAAA
Organism: Heterochromis multidens; assembly: GCA_015108495.1. Taxonomy (NCBI): domain Eukaryota; kingdom Metazoa; phylum Chordata; class Actinopteri; order Cichliformes; family Cichlidae; genus Heterochromis; species Heterochromis multidens. The sequence continues at coordinate 12,607 of VUQS01070893.1, forward strand.
CCAATCAGTCTTTCCAGTATATTACATATACGGGAATATAGTGAGTGCTAAATAGAAGTAAAGACTTTCATGTAGCACTCACCAGTTGCCTCCCTGTGTCTATATTCCTTATCCTTTATTTGCTAGGTCGTATATACAGTGCTTAACAAATTTATTTACTTGCATTTCTGGATAGAAAAATTAGTTTTAGTGGTTAGATGTTATGCTTGATTAATTTCTGACTTATCAGGGAAGTGCAGTGTGCTGGCTCAAATTTGCGTATAAAAACATGAATTCAGTTATTTTCCTAATAAATAACAATATAATTTTTAGTTTTAAATATGTTTTTGACATATTTCTAAAATATCTGTGTTTTCTTGGTCTAATAAATTTGTTAAGCACTGTATATTTGTTTTCCTGGTGCTTTCTTTTTAAGTTCTTGTATTTTCTTTCTAGTTTCCTTTGTATTTCTGGTAGTTTCTTCATGTGCCATATGAACCTGTGTATGACCATTGCCTGGAATTAAAGTTTTCAGGACTTTTACCCTGGTCTCCCCTGTCCTACATTTAGGTTCTCTCCTCTTGCCCGTAAATCATTACAGTAAGGAGCTATTGTTGCTGTAGTATTGGTACCATAATATGGTTTGCTGTTTGAATTGTGTGGCTTTGTGCTTTTAACGATAGTTTCTGAAAGAAAATGAGACGGGCCAATGCTACTTAAATAAAATTTAAGACCCTATACATCAAAGGTGGGGGGAAAGAACTGCATTTCCATAATCTAGAGATGGTATTGGTGGTTGTAAAACCATTAGAAAAAAAACAGAAATTCTCATTGGGTTTTTCCACAGTAGGGAAGCTGGTTGCCCCAAGCTATGCTGTGAATAGCTGCTAGCACTTGAGCCACACTGACACATTTGAAATGTTTTTCCACTGCACTGCAAGATAAAGTTGTTTTAGTGACAGAGGTGTGCTCTATCTGTTTGTACTATTGTATTATACAGGTCTCACTTGATTTATTGTAATATAAATTTCACCTGGATGAATACAACACTAATGAAGTATACACTGAACACCTTACATTTCCCTTAAGTTGCTCACAATAATAATATCCCAAAGAAAGAAATGGAAAACAAATATATAAAGCAATCTCTAACAATGAATCTCTAAAGTTGAGTTGATTAGACTGACTCACCTGATGGTATCAATAGCTCATACCAGTACAGCTTTCAGCTAACAAAGAAACTTACAATCATAATCTGACAACATACTGATTAACCTATCAACTGTATGTGCAGTGCATTTACTTTTAGGTTATTTTTTTATTGAACAGCTTGGAGTAGCTACAGGTCAACTATATTCTCAGAAAGAGTGTAACAAATGTATCCCCTAGGACTAATTTTTGATCCTCAAGGTGACTGCATACCTTTCTTGAGGGTCAAAAAGGTACAAATTTACACTGTCTCTTCTAGATTTTAAGGCACAATATCAGGAGACTGTTTTTTGGCTGTTATATTGTGTAAAATATTATTTTTATTCTTAGATTTTAAGGTTTTACCTTTATTCTCCTTGTGTCTGGTGAGTTGCTCTGGTTTCCTCCCACATGCATGCATGAAAACTGAGTAAGGCTAGAAAAGCACTTTACAGATGTTAGTCCATTAGCCAAGCTTACATACTACTAAACTAAAGAAAGAATGAGTGCTTAACATCATAGCCATCTAATGCTGCATTCAACAACTAGCTTAAGGAAAAAGTGAACAACCTTTTAGTCACTGACTATGAATTTTTTAACAAATATAAATGAAATAATCAGAAAAGTGATTTTCTGTTGGTGGTTTGCCAGCGTAAATGTAATATGAATTATGTTGGGTTTGCATCATCACTCACTTAGCACAACTCTAATACAGATTAAAGCTGATGTCTGAAGGTACAACAAAGAAACTAAACTTGGCCATGCCAAGTTTTCCTGGTGTGGCCACTTGAGGGTGGTTCCAAAAGAGAGTCAAGCCCCATAGACTCCTATGTTAAAATGCCAGATTTGACAGGCGTGCATACTCAGGAAGCTGTACATGGCTGCTGTTTTGCTAGGCCTCGCCTCCATTACTTCGAGGCACTGAAATAACAGAGCTGTGTTTGTGCTGTTGGTGCCTTTAGGAGTGTTTGTAATACAATTATCTGACAAATAATAAGACTTACGGTGTGGTAGTTTTAATGAGTGAAATTCTACTATGTTATTGGACTGTTGAATTCATCAGAAATTACCGGAACTGCAGAGATACAGCTTTTTGGATGCAGCTTACTAACCAAGCATGCTAGCATTAGCTGATTGCTACCTTTAAGGCTTCAAAACAAAAGTCCAGAACTAATTAATGACATCACTGTGGCTATGTTCATCTTTTACATGTATTATATGTAAAAATTCAGTTGAATCTCATTACTGGTGTGGTGAAAAAGAGCTGGTAGGCTGTGCATTAGTTTTGATAGACAGAATGACAGGATTGGAAAGCTATTTAGCAACATTCAAACACTTAAGGAGCCTTGTGCAGAGATATCACCCAGCACAGATGATATTATGACATCAAATTGGCTCAGAGAAGTAATCTTCCTCACTGAGCTGTCACTCAACCCTTATTATGAAGCTCAAATAGTGCACAGATTCAATTTGACAATTTTTGTTTCAAATTTTGAGTGTGCCAACTTACATTTCATTAGACACACAAATTACAGGCATGGGCAAAAGAGGCCTGTGCCCAGGTCCCTGCAATCATGGAGAATACTTGACCTTAAGAACTGTTTAAGTGGATAGAAATATGAATAAAACATGAGAAAGGGCTATCACATATAAAGAATCAAAAATAATTATATGGTTGCATAGGTATTTTGCAATTACATCGCTTGCTGAGAAGAAATGAAGTACCACTAATGCCAAGTGACAGCTGCAATTTTCAAGTGGGAAAACATTCCTGTGGTATAATTTTTGCTGACTTAATTTTGAGGGGATTGGTAGAGAGGGCAAAAAGTAATAAAAAATAAAGGAAGTTTCAATAATAGCTAGGAACATCTAGTTAAATTTTAAGTCTGAATGCAAATTGTTCTTTAGAAAAGGGATTTTAGACCTAATTAATCTGTAACTGAAAGAAGAAAAAGACCAACTCTGGTGAACAGCTTTAAAATCGAAAGTCTGTTCTTAAGTCACACATATCTGTGCATCGCAACTGCAGTATGCATAAAACACAGTTATATTTTGTTATAAAAAGGTCATCACTGGAGTGGATTATTACATCATTACTTCACCACATTACATAAACAGTAAACTGCTTCTTGCCTTGGCAGTGAAATCACCACTGGATATAAATCACGTCCTGCAGAGACACTCAATACAAACATAAATCCAAGGCAGACTGGTCACTCACTCAAAGGATTTGAGTTGTGGCTCGATTTTACTTGTACAAACTTAGTGCTGCATATATCAGTGGCATTTGTTCATGCTAGTTTAAGCAACTAATTTTTTATTATTTGCTTTGTAAAAGCCCCCGTCAATTACAGTCTGGTCTTTTTGTCTTACAGGTTGAAAATCCAACAGTTAGAAGCATTTGAAATGATTGTTTATTTTGAATGACTTTGCTTTATACGTCCAACAAGTTACAAGACGTTTTCTTTGTTAACATACATGTGGTACTGTTGGGCTGGTGTGAAGCTGTAAATCAGTGGTATTGACTAAATATCTGGACTGATACCAGGCTGACTGTGGTGGCAAAACTAAACAGAGGACTCAATGGTGTGAGCAGATATGTAGACTAAGGCCTCACACAGGCCTAGAGACCTGTCAGCAACCATCTGGCAACCACCAGTCTCAAAGGAAAAATGTTCCTCCTTGCAATAGCTTTGGTGGCTAGTAGACTGATTAGTCTACAAATACTTTCCAACTACTTGCCAAGAGGTAAATAAACTGTGAAAAGTGCAACATAAACCATAAACTGTTCACCTTCAAAGTAAAAGCTGAGCCTTTTGAAATGTGTTGGTTGCAGCGGTGAGTCACAGCTTTTACTTTGAAGGTGAACGGTCTCCATTTCCAGTTTGAGTCACACTTTTTCTAAGTTTCACTAAGGCTCAGAGAGTAAATGGCAAGTGTGTGCAGACAAGTCTGCATCTTCCATACAAACTATGGGCGACAGCTCCCTTTTTGCAACCAATTTTACATGGCAATATCCAGCAACCACTTGCCAACCGGTTGAGGAATGCATATTTTTCCTTAGCAAGGTTGTCAACAGGTCACTGGCTGGTCTCTTGGCCTGTGTGACTGAGGCCTAAGTAATTGTAATCTACAGTGTCTTGGTGTCAAAATCAGAATAAAATGTGAGTCCTTGTATATCAGTAAAAGTGGACAATAAATGAGTTACAGATGAATCCATATCTGTGCAGAAAAACTGGCTATGGGAACTCTAATTAAAGCCACTCCCCTATGGATTAGGGTGATAAACATCTCTAATCTCCAAACATGCTCATACAAAGGACAGTTCTCTTCCACACTTGAACACAGCAAGTAAGTTTTGACCAAGTGAAAGTTAATGGAAGCTATTTGCTATCACCTGGTCCCACACATCAGCATTTACAGTTATCTACTGTAAATGCTGAAATCACGTTTACAGAAAGGACAGGGCCTGCAACACAGCTGAAATTTTATTCGGGGAACTGAGGGAGCTAATTTCTTGGGGTCCAGAGTATCTAATAGCACAATAAAGGGCAGTCCAGTTAATTCATACCTGTATTCATGTCTGTGCAAAATAGCTTCTGTGTTATCTGATGTGATTTCACCTCTTTTAATTATATTGTCAAATGAAAGCATTTTTGACAGCCCATTCCCACCATCTTGACATATGATGACATTTGCAATTTAATGTTGCCACTCCATTAGCATATATCTTGGCTGTTTTTCCTTATCAGATGCTTTCACACAATAAACAAGCAGTCTTGATGGCTCTGGGTCAGGTGGAGTGGTCTTTTAAAGTAGGCCAGGATACCCTGGCCTACTTATTTATTTATTTATTATTTATTATGTGTTTTTTGATTCAGTGTTTCAGGATGGCTGCGCCTCAGGGGGTAGAGCAGGTCGTCTACTAATCAGAAGGTTGGTGGTTTGATCCATGCCTGCTCCAGTCTGTGTCCCAAAGTATCCTTGGGCAAGATACTGAACCCTGACTTGCTTCCGATGCGTTTATCAGAGTGTGGATGTTAGATAGAAACCACTTGGATGTAGAAAAAAGTGCTTGTATGAATGGGTGTATGAGACATGTTGTATAAGAGTGCTTGAGTAGGAAAGTGTTATATAAGAACCAGTCTGTTTACCATTTAGGTGGTGGGTCATCTGCATAGATTGTATGTAAAAGATGGATGTAGTCACCGGCATCTCACCTATTGGTTTTTGGCTCCACAGTTTGAAGACTCATCTTTACCCAAGTTGTTCTTTTGGAGGCATAAGTGACCATATTTAGATGAAAGGTTGCTAAGTTATAAGCAGAGGTAGCAGGAATTTCTGAGCAGATTTCATTTTTCAGCCCTGCATGTTGTCATTGTCCATCTGCACTGGTGGTTAGTTGTAGCTTGCACAGCATAAAAAGCAAACTGGTGAGGGCATTTGATGTCTTATGCTGTCATACTTGCCACCATCTGACAACTGCACAACAGGCTCCCTTTAACAAAACATATTTAAAGTGTTTTTTGGGTATAAAATTTGCCTCTATATGAGTGCATACAAAGTAGAGTACAATATAGTAAATTAACAGTTCATTCATAACTTTTTGTGCAGTTGTGTACTGCAATAATATGTGTGGTATCACACCATTTGGGAACTACTGGTCTAGCAGCACCTCTGAGGTAAGGTGGCCAAAATCAGTAAGAGCATTAAAGGTATTTGCTTATATCTATTGCAGTAATGGCTAGGATGAGCCCCATAACTGCAGTATTTACCACTACATCAGATCTGAATGTCGGTGTGGTGTGTGTGTCATCATGGTTACAGCCTCTATGGAGCATGTTATGAGCCACGTAAGTGGTTGGACAGAGCTGCGCTCGGAGCTGATTGATGCTGGCTGGACCGGCTCTAATGCTGTCTGGCTCGTAGCATACAGAATGTGACATTGGTTTGGTCTGGAGAATATTGATCTAGAATGGTTCTTGCCGAGCGTAGATATGGGGGGCTGTATTGATGTTCGCCATGGCTCTCATTTCAGGCTCATCTCACCCTGCCTCTGTGTTTGTGTGTGTGTGGGGCAGCAGCAGTGCCGGAGGCTACTCAAGTGTGAAATCGTGTGACGTTTTCTCCATTGCGCTTCATTTAGCCACACATCGCCCATCTCTCATTCCTGACAAGTTTCTTAACTGCTCCAAAATGTGAGTGCCTCAGGGCGGGGTGGCCATGTAGGCCCGTCAGTGTACAATGAGGTGTGTGTGTGTGTGTGTGTGTGTGAATAAGTGGGTATGTGTATGTGGGGGCTGAAGTGAGAGTCTAATAAAGCTAGCAGCTGCCATGGAAACCAGGGCAGAGGCTAACTCATCCTCTGTGTCTAGGGACCCATCAGGGCCTCGGCCATGGTGCAAACACATGCATGCACACGGAGATACACACAGACACACACACACACACACACACACACAATCAGGTACCAAAAGCATGGTAAATGACTCTTACAGGGAGGCCTCTCATACACACTCTCATACAAACAGCAGACATAGAGCCGTGAAATAAGCTATGGCACCACAAGAAATGGGAAAGCAAGCTGCCTCTTCAATAGCCACTCTGACTCTGTTTCGTCTTTCTCACATACAGACACACACACACACACACACAAACACTAGTACAGAATGACATGCGAGTCAGGATGGCTTAAGATGCTCAATATCCAGCTGTAATCCTCTCCCCTTTCTTATCAAAAGAGTGTGTGTGTGTGTGTGTGTGTGTGTGTGTGTGTGTGTGTGTGTGTGTGTGTGTGTGTGTGTGTGTGTGTGTGTGTGTGTCTGTGTGTGTGTGTTTGAAATAGGTAGATAAGTATGACAGCAAACTCAGGTTTTGATGCCATGACAGTAGCATTCTCCATGTGGTAGGTTTATTGCATTTTTAATCTCTGTTTACATAAACCCTCAACATCCAGACACACACACACACACACACACACACACACACATATATATATATATATGCAAACTGCGTACATTTAGGCACACACTTCATCATCTCTCCCATCACTGTCGCTCACACAATGAAAAGGGCAGCAGAAGCCAATCAAAATGATCTCTAATAAGAATATTACCCATCACGTTATGTATGTGTGTGTGTGTGTGTGTGTGTCTGTGTGTGTGTGTGTGTGTATGTGTGTGTGTGTATCTGTGTGTCTGTGTGTGTCTGTGGGTGGATGGCTTGCCAAGCTTCATCTGACATTTATAAAATGAATTGCAGGGCACGTCTACGCGTTATGCGATGCAGGTTCTCCCCCGGGCTCGTGCTTGACAAATCTCATATCCTCGCTGTGGACTGAAATCCCAGCAGAGAATTAGGCAATTGCAATTGAAAGTGTGATTGAAAGGTAGATGTTGGTGAAGGCGACTCTGAGTGCCACTCTGGGTGTCACTGAGGTGTCACGAGATGAGGAAAGATGACAGCAGTTAAGGCAGGCGACTGACTTGTTTCCTTAGCTGGGCTGCAGATTCTGTTAGGTCAGACAAGTTCAGGCTTAAATGACCCCGGTGGGGAATATCAGCTTGACGTGGCAGGAGAGGATGCAGAGAAGATAACAGTAAGACAAATAGCGAGTAGAGAAGATGATTTAAAAAAAAGCTAGCTGTGCTTCTTGTCTCATGTTTCACTAAAGATAGACAAACTTATTAAAAGTGTTTTTAAAGGCCTTCAACTATGATCTGTAACAGAAACTAAAAGCTTCAGAACTGTATTACATGAAAAAGTGAGGCATATTTGTAAAGCTCTTATTAACTGGTATAATCTCAGGGGGTTTGATAAAGCCTACGTTATCAATGACTAACTGAAAATTGCATCCCATAGTCTTAAACCCAGAACGAGAACAAAGTAAACCACCCACCACGCCTTATTAAGAAAAGAAGAAAGAGAAGCTTCCAGGGCAGCATTTCACAGAGAGTGAGTCTAAGTGTAAAAAACTGGGCACATATCGTTCTTTGATCACAGAAAGACTGCCATGTTGCTCATCCTCTGTGAGCAACAAATATGACAAGATTTACAGGATTACTTTAGATTATTAAATAAGGCAGGTATTCATACCCAACTTTTCTCTTATCCCAATAACACCCAATAGAGAGCATCAGTGGACTGATTCCTATAAAAGCCAGAGGGTGAAAAAATTACGTAATATAATGCCATAAAACCAGATTCATGCCCTAAAGAGGATGAACCTGATGTCTGTCCTCTACTGTCACCCACAGAACACACTTTACACAGTGCTGGTTTTAGCTTCAGTTTTTATAGCTGCTAAATTATGGTCTATATTCTGTTCAATGGGCACAGAGGGGGCACAATTCTAACAATGGCAGCAGTAATTAGCATTTTCATGTAAAATGGTTAAAGTCATACTGGGAATACTTGTTTAATCATTAAATTTTAACACTGTAACACCTGTAACAATAAATGTTATTCAGAGAATGTGCCATTTACAAGGTTAGCTTGTTGGACATGATTATATTGTGTTTAAAGCCAATTACAGTACTTCTCATGATGAAAAGAAAGACAGTTGTATTTTGTGCAAAAAAAAAAAAAAAAAAAATTTTTTTTTTATATTTTTAAAAAAATAA
>VUQS01070894.1:0-17933 GCA_015108495.1 Heterochromis multidens
TTATATTAATTTATATATATATATATATATATATATATATATATATATATATAGATATATAGATATATATATATCTATATATATATATATAAAAGACACAGTTGATAAAACCTATTTCATCCTTGTATTTGCAGTCTTGTTCTTTTGGTCAATACAGTGATCAAGGTGATCGACATGGGACAAAGAGTACATGGAGAACTTAGCTCAGTGGTTCAGCTATCTCTACATATTTGGTGATGCTAATGCACACTTCACACATAGACTCTTTGATTTGTGGATCAAACAATCCTTTTTTTTTTCATATAATTTTTTTAATTTGAATAAAATGGTCCCGAAGAAGGGGTGGAAGCTTTTTTTCAATTTTCTGGGTTACACATCTAATAAATGATTGGTTGCCTGAAAAAGAGTGACAGTAGGAAAACTAGAAAATGTCAAAAACATCTCAATTGTATACATATTTGTGAAATGTCAAAAGTAGGAGAAAATATGTTTGTCCCCAAAACACTGAAACACTTGGTATAGTTTAATAGAAAGAAAAATTTTAGGAGACAGGGGTTGACAATGATGTTACTGAACATGCCTTACAGTTTCCTAACTACAAATCAACCAGATTTGATGTAACATAAACTAAGCACAATAACAATTTTAGTCAAAGTAGTACAAGGAGGCCCACTCAGTCTGACGCTTAGCAACCTTCTAAAATTGGTGGCAGGTTATGTTTCAAGAACATTTACAGAAGTTTTCTGACCTCCTGGGTGGAAAAAGTTCAATCGAATGAGAATAGTCTTAGTAAACAGTCTATAGTAATACAGCAACTACACAATCTAAACAGCTTGACTATGTTAGTTTGTTAGTTGTAGTAGGTAGCGCTGTGATATCATGCGTTAAAGCTGTCTTGATGGAAATTCTTTTTTAAATGCATAACAAAAAGTGTGGTTGTGGTTGTGGTCAAAACTGTTTTTCTGTGATGTAAGTGTTGGTTAAGGCAACAGTAATGTGTGGCTACGTAGCTACTTTAAGTCATACTGACTTTTGAGCAATCCAAACAAAAGTGCAATACATATATATGATATGTATACAAATGTAATCGGGTGAAAATAACTTTTCAAGGGGTTGAGTACTGTTCTGGTGTTGTATCAGTGTTATAGTTATAGTGTGCTGCAAAGGGACTGCAGAGGAAGCTTTAAGCTAACTCTGATAAACTATGTGGAAAAAGTGAAATTGTTGACTTTGTAGTGGTTTCTTATTAAAATGAAAAAAAAAAAACATAAATAAATAAAACAGAAAGATTTGACAAAATCCCTCCCAAAAGATACCTGGTTTGCGTATTTTGACTAATAATCTATGTTAAAGTTTAAAGTTGTTAAACTCCTTCTAGAAGCAACTCTGTTGACTCTGAAGCATCTTGTAACTCATCCAGACACTTATCTGGGCAGTTATTTTGAAGCATTATCTAAATTAATTTCAATGGTCATTGGAACATAAAAATTACATGTATAGTCAAATCTGATAAAAATCACTTTAAAAGTTTGATGTCTTTGCCCCAAAACAAGCCCATCATACTACACTGCCATTAAAAATCTTTTTTTCCCACTGAAGTTGTACTTCTTTCACCATATTTGCTGTTATAGAATGCTCACATGGATTTCAAATCAGGATTCTTTGAGTTTCGTGTCTCTCTTCTTAATATCTCTGGTTATGGGACAGACCATAAAAATTTCACTGCAATTTCATTCATTTAGAAAAAACAAAAAGGATAGTTATAAATGTAGCATAGAAAAGAATAGATCTTTATTGTAATTGTTTACAAAACAATTTAAAAATAAAATTTAAAATTTAAAAAATAATCAAAATACCCCGTTGATAATAGCCACAGTTTACAGACCCACTTGCTGCTACAGCTTGCACCTACTGTACTTGCAGTAGTTTGTGCATCTTTCTGGTATTCTTCTGACAAACCTTAAAAAAAGTGTTTTGGCTGAACAGCGCTTCTTTTCTTGGGATTCCAGTATTTTCACATCTGATTAGAGTGATTCCCAAAAGCACAATATTTCCTTTGAGTGTTGGTGTATGTTGGTACAGCATGCTGCTGCTTTCTCTGTATCAGCTGAGGATGCGATTACTCTGTATGTATGTGTGTGTGTGCGAAATATACAGTACCATGTGTGTGCAATGAGACCAGCTATACTTGCTGCTAGTATGTATTCGTAGCCTTTATGTGGTTCCAAGCATTTAGCCCGTAAGTGGACTAATTTTTACCCTGACACTTTCTACTGACTAGCTTCATTTTGGCAGTGCATTCATTGTGTGTGTATAAGTTCATACAGTACATGCATCTATGTATGTCTGTGTATAGCTGTCTTTGTTGTACTATAAGTGGATGGACTCCTTCCACTGGCGTCCACGGTGTGCGTGTGTTGTCTTGTATTTGTTGTCTTTGTTGTGTGCCTCTAATCCCAAAGTCCCCCGGGCTCCAGGGGAACAGCTGAAGCAGGGGCAGCAGTGGCTTGTCAGCCCGGGGCTCCCGCTGCTCCTCTCCCTTTCACTGTTCCCCATATGGTCCTGCAGCGCCAGGTCCCTGGGGGCCTGTTAGCGCCGCACCACCCAGGCCTGCGCCCTGCCACCAGGCCCCTCTCGCCTCCTGTCTCACCCCAGCACCGGAGCCCGCCGTCACCCCTTCGTCCCCTCTACCCTCTCTTCCTTTGTGGTACCCCTCCCTCCTCTTCTTTTGATTGTCTGGATCATGTCTCAATGTGAACCCAGATCTTTCCTCCTCATTTTGTTGTCTTCTGTTAACCACACACAACACCCCCTCCCCCTTTTCTTTCTTCCTCTACCTCCTAATTGATGGTTTTTTTTCTTCCTTGCCCTCATCTGTCTCCTATTTCTCCAGGCTGTGCCCTCCTTTGCAGTGTGGTGAAGTTAATACGTGGATTTATGCCTCCCATTAGATGTATGAATTATCTCCTTTTCTTCCCTGCAAGAAAACTTTTTGGAGAAACCATGAAGCTGCAACCAATACCACAATATGGCCACTCTTAGTATATGAAGCTAATGCAGCACTGGTCGGCCAGTGGCCCCCAGTGACTGCAGCTGAGGCTCCCTGTCTCTTTAAAGAGTGATTTAGACTCTCTGGGCCCTATACAGACCTTACCGCTAGAAAGTACGCGTCCCTAAATCAGCTGTCACTCCCTCCCGGGGATTACCAGGGATTTATAAATGAACAGGGAGTGCTGTTTCACACAAGTTATCAAACAGATCATAAAACACCATCTCTGGGATTTGACTGTTTGGTTACACATGTTGGAGCTGCACCTTATGGTAATGCTGCTGCTTCTCTGAGTGTTTGCACTAGAGAGAGGATTTCTGTGATGTTCTTTTTTCTTTTCCCATTTTGAAAGTGAAATTTGGCTGATCTGATCTGAGTAACTCTCCTCACACCAACACACAACTAATTCTCCTTAAATGAACCCAGGTAGACATGAGGATGCTGTCTATATGTCACATGAGAGGATCTCCACATGTCCACATCTATCAGTTCATTTCATATCATCTGATTTATCATATTGATTTGTCATGTAGTTTTGTCATACACCACCCGTTTTTGATCACATCAAATGTTAATCTGCAAAAAAAAAAAGAAAAAGAAGAAGAAGAAAAAAGGCTTTTCTGGCTCAGTTTGAGTGGAGCCACATATTGAGTCCTAGCGCCCCCTGTTGATGGCAGCAGTACAGTGTCACAAACCGACCACATCACACCTCCTCTGGACTGCTAGAACTTACAGCCCCACTAGCTGAAGTGGAATTCAAACAATCCACGAGTGCACTTTAGTTTATTAATTAGACACGCAAGAGCTCAAGCCAAGTGAGCTCTTGCGTGAATGACCATGAATTAATGATTATTTACTCCAAAACACATAGCAAACATGCAAGAGAGCCTTTACACTTAACTGTTTATTGTATCAGTAATAGAACAATGTGGGTGTGCACACATATACTTCTTCCCAAAAGCTGTGGTCCTACTGAACTCAAACATCTCCTCAGCCTGACAAGAAAACCTATATACAGTTTTAATGTCCAATATTTACTCAATCAAAGCTCCATGTTTTGCTTCCAGGTTTTCTAGTCTGTCCCTACCTCTCACCTAAAATCAAAAGTTACTGTGTTTTCTCTGTTGTTACCGCAGTCTCTGGAATGTATGTATGCCACCCCACATAAAGTAATATCCAGCAGTTAACAGGATGAAATCAATTCTAAGGACTCATCTATTTTTACTCGTTTTTACGTAAGTCTAAGGCTGTCATGGTCCTGGGTCTTTGACCCAGTATTTTGAGTTTTGTCTGGACTTGTTAATTATTTCTTTGAAGAGGTTAAGTTAAGTTCTCATGTGTTAGTCTGAGTCTCAATGTGCGTGTATTACTTCCTGTCTTATTTTGTCAGTTCCCTGTCTCGTGTGCATATGTTCAGTTTTGCTTTCCCTGTCTTGTTGGTCAGATTTAGTTCACCTGTGTTCCCTGGTGTGTTCCATCTCCCTGATTACCTCGTGTGTATCTAAGTCCTTAGTGTCCTTTGTCCTTTGTTGCGATCTTCCTCATGGTGTGTGTAGTCTTGCCTGTTCTGTCAGTCCGTTCCAGTCCTGCTTAGTTTTTGCATTAGCCTTTTGTTTGCCTCACCTGTTGCCAGTAATAAAGCTGTGATTCTGAGTTTATCATCTGTCTGCTGAGTCCTGCATTTGGGTCCTAACCTGCCTGCTACACAGCATCACATGACAAAGGTGCTTCATGGATTTTGTGAAGTCCACTGTCAGTGTTTTCTTACTGTTCTTTTTATTTATTATATTTAAATTTTTTGTATTTATACAACGTCTAATTCCAATGTTAATATATTAATATGTTAATGTTTAACTCAACTGCAAAGCACTTTTTGATCCAGTCTGTCATAGATTTTAGGGGCAATACTGTACTGCTTCTAATGCTCTTGCACCCTTGTAAATTGTCCTTTTGCAATTAACAAGGCCAGAAACAGCAAAGATGGTAGTAAAACTTCCAGATGAAAAAAAATTTAAAAACCTTGGCAAAATTTTAAAGTTTTTATTTTTTGAATGAAAACTGGTGATTCTCCACCTGCTTGAACAAGTGCATTAAAGTCAGGTTCAATGTGATTCAGTGCTCTTGTCCTGATGAAGTTAACTGTGTTACAACACATCCACATAGTTAACTTTTAGCACTGACTTACACAACACCTCTTGGTGTATAATACAATTCAAAAATACCAATTTCAGTTCTGGGGTTATTTCAGTCACTTTATTATGCACCACTTGAAAAGTCAGACATTTTTCCCTGTCAGATTTGAATAGCCATCGGTTGTAACACCTGCCAACTTGTCCTAATTTAGCCCAAGCCTATCAGAGCATGCAGTTACCTGTGTCACTGACATCACAGCTCTCATCCAGAGCCAAGGAGAAAAAGTCAAAATTGTCTGTTTTACTTTTAAACTGAAGCTCCAAATTCCCTACGATGTCCTTGATCTGTCTTATTACAGTTTGCCTGGAGAGGGGCACATTCTAAAATGGTACATTAGCATGCCAGAGTCCACCAAACATTCTTTAATCAAAGAATGTTTTACTGTTTTTTGCAATGTTGTGGGAAATCACAAAGCTGGTCTTGAGTGCTCCATCCCTGGATGTGTACAGCTTGGTAAAACATCCTTGTTGCTTTTGCAGCTTTGCTAGCAAATCTTCAGATGTCCGTTCCTGCTCTGCATCAGTCAAATTCTTGTACTTCTGAGTGTTTAGTCTGCACTCCACATGGACGTCTTTACCTGTCTGCACTACTTCTACAGTGAAATATCTACTATCCATCCATCCTCTTCTGCTTATCTAATTCAGGGTTGCTGGAGCCTGTCCTTTGTGCCATAGGGCAAGAGGCAGGGTACAACCTGGACAGGGTGCTAGTCTGTCACAGGGTTAACACAACCATTCACACCTATGGGCAATTTAGAATCCCTAATTAACCTACCCCCACTAACTGCATGTATTTGGACTGTGGGAGGAAGCTGGAGGACCTGGAGAGAACCAACACAGGGAGAACATGCAAACTTCACACAGAAAAGCCCCAGCCAGATGGTGGATTTGAACCCAGGACCTTCATGCTGTGAGGCAACAGTGCTGACCACTGCTCCACCATGCTGCCCCTGAATAGCTGCTAAATTACCAAAAATGATTTTGTATTACCTGACAATGCCAAGCAGTGGAGGAATTTCTCAAACCACTCCTTTAGGAAAAGAAGCAATAAAACACTATGAAAACACCTCACTACTCATAAAACTGTATTATTGGGAAACTGTGCATAAAGTATCAAAAGTAAAAATAATTATTCTGCTGAAAAATGTTCCCCATCAGCGTTAAATGGAATAATTTTACTGCTGCATATGTTTAAGGTTGGGCTCACTTTAAATACTTTATATTATGTTTGTTGTCCAGCATCATATTTTATAAATCCTGTTTGTAGTTGCTGTCCTATGAGGAACACATATCACTGAAAACAACAGTTGTTCATGAGCTCAGAAACACAGGCCTACATCTTGATTAAAAAAAAAAGTATATTAATCCTTTCATGCATAGTGGTCACTACAGGCCACAGGTATTCAAAAGCTGTTGTTTTGTGTATGCATGTGTTTTGTCTTTATAGTTGCATATCAGCCAACACAGTGGATGCTTGTGCATTATCCCATACAATGACACCTATTCCCCAAGTCAGGGCACAAACCAAAAAAAAAATGTTTGCATTAATTAACAGGTGATAAACATGGCCTTACAAAAAATGCCAATAGATGTCATGATGCTGCATGCACATGAAAAACAAAGTATGTCTCCATACAAAAACACTCAGGAAGATTTTTTTGACTGAGGTTCTTATAATTCATGCATGAGAGGGTTAAAATATATTAATAACAGAAAATCAGCTGAATTTAAAAGCTTGAGCAGTGTGTGAAACTGTCACTATCTACAGGGGGATTAAAAATATTAATGAAAAATTAAGGTGGAGTGTTGGCAAAACACCTGGTTAAACTTTGTACATTTGATCAACCAAATAATTTCTCACACATGCTAATCTGAAAGTGCTGGCTGAGCCTGCACCTGGTCAGCTTGCCTGTTTATTAGTCATAGCTGCTGTCCCCTCTCCATCATGGTCAGCTTTTCTTGTTAATGTACTAAAGAAGTTATTAACAACTTTTTTGCACTCCGTCTTCTCTACATCACACATGTTGGCCAAGGTGGTTACCAAGGGAAACTCATCTGTTATGATGATAAATCACTGAAGCTCTAACTAATGCTAGCTTTGTTTCCACACAAAGCGCAGATCATAACTGATCTCAGAGCAGTGAAAGCAGAACCAGCAGCAGCTTGCCTTGCACGCTGGTCTCCCATCAGTTTACCATGAAAGACCAGAGGTTTATGCACGTGCATGCGCAAACCACCAGAACGAAGCTGCTGGCCTCTCAGTCTCCCAGCTTAAGTCATTGTTAATAGGAGAGGGACATGCCTTGAGGCAACTGTATATAAATAAAATTGAACTGAATTGAATTAAAATGGAGACAGCTACAGTTTCCTATGAGCATGAAACAAGCAGAGATTTCTGCGACAATAGCCAACTACGACCACAAGATGACAGTAATGTAAAGGATGGATGCAAACAGGTGAGGAGTTTTATGACAGCACTGTCTGAGATGAAAGGAGAGAGATCGCACTTTGGTACGTATTAATTTATGTCTGTTTTTAAATTTGTAAAATCTAAAAACAGTCGTGATGGATCACCACTGCTTAAAAGACCATGTCTTCTTAAAAACTCTACATTCAGCCGTTCTTTGTTTTAATGTGAGCTGACATATTTTATAAACTCACATCTCTCATAACTGTCTGTTCCAGTGCATTTACAATGAAGCTGCATTCACTTGCCCACAAGTACATATGTAAATTAAAAAAAAAATAGCAGCCGCCTTCAAAATAAAAGCAAGTTGTATTACGATTTCTGACAAAATTTAAAGAAAATAGTGATTCATTATCTGATGGGGAGTTTCTCAAAGAGTGTTTAGTGCCCATTGACTTCACAGAAGCTGGTCAGGGACAACCAACTGGCCAAATGCAGCCTGCGGGGCTATACAATGCCCAGGTCTGTTGTAGAAGGACTTTGGTTCCTCCACAGTAATTCATCCTCAATGAGGTACCAGGAAATTTCTTAAGCTTTGACAGTAATAGCTATTTTAAATTTTAGGGAGCAAAATACTTACAAGATTGGTCTGTTTTTATTTATTCTTTGTCATTTTAGTGTTGAAATGACTAGCAGATTAATTTACAAGTCAACTGAGAGCAAGCTGGTTACCATTTTGGTTCCAACATCTCAAATTTGAAGAATCAGTGCTACTTTATTTGTAAAGTAGACAGTCTTAGTAGTGAAAATTAGTTTAATATTAATTGCAGCCCTCAATTAAACAGCATAACTCATTATTTCATTATCCCTTCATAAAAGGTTTAGAAATTATTTGTAATTGTTATATTCATGCCTAGGGAATCACCAATCAGCCTTTGATTCATTAGAAAAAAGACACACTATTTATTAATACATTGTCATAATTCTGGGCCCAAACATATTGCTTGCTTGTTTTGTTTCTGTGGTTATTTATTCCCCCTTGTGTGTCGGGAAAACAAAGAAATCTTTTATCTTTTATGTGACACAGCAGATAAACATCGGCCACCAGCATCAGTACACATCATCTTATTTGTTCAGCGGTTAACAAGGTCAATATCAGCTGATACTGATGTTGCTTATATAATGGTTTGTAACTAATCTATAAAGCATTATAAAATAATTTATTAAAAAAAATGTTTTTATGTTACAACTTGTAGATCCTTTATAAAGGTCAGTGTTAGTGAAACGCAGTATCCTGGGGAGTAGCTGTGCTGCCATACACTGAGAGATCGTGTAAATTTGGTAGTGTTGACCTTGTGTGGACAATCTTAGCTGTGGAAGCAGATTGGCCTGGAAATCCTCTGCTCTTTTTTCTGCTTTGAAACTCAATCTCTCAGGGTGCCCATGTTGTGTCTTTGAGTGCAATATCCTCTGCTGCTCTCACGCTGTCATCAGGCCACCTTTCTCTTGGCTTCTTTCTCTCACTTCCATCCACCACAACCCCTGCGAAGCTCCCTTGCCCCTCCAAACTTCCACCCCCTCCACCTCTATGCTGGGCTCCAGCGAAGCCCGCAGCTGGATGAGGCCTCCCCTCTTCTGGGCTCTAGGCTCGGCAGGGGGCGGGGCTCTGGATCCAGCTTAAAGAAAAGCAGGCAGATCAAGGGCAAGAAATACTGGGGGAGGAAAAAAAAAAGTAATGTATGATCCTCTGTGAACAACCCCCATCAACCATCCTCCCCACCAACCTCATCCCTATATATCTTTACTCATTCACCATTTCTCTTCCCCCCATCTAGTTTGGTTTACTGCTCCTGTTTGGGCTAACAGGTTTCAGATGCAGGACAAAGCGGACATCTCTCCCTTTGAGGTGTGAGCAGAAATACACAGTGACTTTTTCATGTTGTGGGCAGAGACTTCATGTTCACTGAGGGCCAGGTCTGTGGCAGGAATTGCTAATGGTAAATGGACTGGTACTTACAAGTATAGCACTTTTCTACTGTTACTACAAGTCTCATTTACACAGTCACACACGCAAACAACAAAACCACTGCTGTGCAATGATGTGCTTTGACTTTGTTCAAAGCACATCATTGTAATCATAATCATGCTCAGAGCTTGTAAAATCAAGTTAAACCTGAGGGTTATCTTCCAATTTACACACTATATAAAAACTTCTGCAAGGGTTTGATCTGTCACTTGAGAAAGCATCATACCAAAAACAAAAGAAATCAGTTTAGACTTGAGAAAAAAATCGTTGATGCCCACAAAGCAGGAGATGGATATACAAAGTTATTATAACATTCCAAGTGTCAAGAACAGGAGTGAGAAGTATCATCAAAAAATTCAAAGAGAGCCACACAGTGCAGAACAAGCCTGACAGAGGTAGGAAGTGAAAGATTTCAAAGACTCTGGAAAGAAAACCAGTGAGAGATGTCTCTAAAGACCCCAGAACATCTTCCAAGACACGAGTGAATGACTTACCCAAGTCAGGAGTTGTAGTTTCAAAGAAGACAATCACTAGAACCCTGCACAGGAATGGACTGTGAGGTTGCAGACCAAGAAAAACTCCACTTCTGCAGGAGAGACAGCTTCAAGCCAGACTAAACTATGCCAATCACAAACTGGAGAAGATTTATGCATACTGGAAGCGCATCCTTTGGTCAGATGAGATGAAACTAGACGCTGCTTATGTTTGGAAAGGAAGGGAGAGACGTACAACCCAAAGAACACCGTCCCTTCAGTGAAACACAGTGGTGGGAGTATTATGCTGTGGGGATTCTTGTGTGTGTGGAACTGAGAATCTCATCAAGGTGGCAGGAATCATGAAGAAAGAAGGATATGTGAAGATTTCGAAAGAAAACCTCAAGATGTCATCAGCAAAACTGGGTCTGGGTTGTGATGCTGTCTTTCAACACGGCAACGACCCAAAACATACGTCACTCCTGGTGAAGAACTATAAAGCCCTGATTGAGTCTCATTGAAAATCTGTGGGGTGAACTGAAGACCAAGGTCCATGTCAGAAGACCATCAAATCTGGAGGAGCTTGAGAGATTTGCCAAAGAAGGAAGAGCTGGGATTGCTCAGGAGACGTGTGAGACTTGTTGAAAACTACAGCAAATGACTGCAGGCTGTTATCCATCAGAAAGGATACACAACTAACTATTAGCATCAGGGGCCTAATAATTTTGACCCTGGTAGTTTTTATTTTTTGTGAAGTAATTTTGTTTCTGTGTCCAAAGTAAAATAATGTAAGCATCCAAAATAAAACTAGGATGGTTGGGAAAGCTGTGTTAAAAAAAAAAAATCCTTGCTCTGCTCAACAGCACTTGGGAAATACTTAAAAAAATGAAATTTTCATGGGGGGGGGGCAATAATTCTATCCTCATCTGTATACCTAAGCACATTGTCTAACACTCATAACTTGGGGTTCAGTATCTTACCCAAGGATACTTCAACATGCAGACTGAAGCACATGGGGATTCGATCCACCAACCTTCCGATTGGTAGATAACTCACTCTACTGCCCCTGTACGTTGTTGTGCCAGTTTGGTCTTTAGCTTTTTTTTCTTGTTTTATCTGTTTTATCAGGACTGAAACGATAAAACATGAAAAAAATTCAACTGCTGAAATTATTATGGGAAAATGACATAAAGTGCACAATAAAGCTAAAAATAAGAAAGAATGCATTTCCTTAAGTATTACCTGTATCACAAAAACTGCAAACATTAATGACAATAGTCAATAAAATATATTTTTTATATGACATTTATAATAGCTTTGGGTTATCAGCATCAGCTACAGCTAAATAGCTGTCAGGTAACAATAAAGAGCTCGTTTAGCTTTAATATTTTCAAGTAAGCTGCTAATAAATGGATCTAAGTCCAGATGTTATATCACTCTTCTGAAAGGTCAATGGTCTAAAAGGTCAGTCAGTCAACTGGAAGGTTGTTTAAATCGCTTCATAAGAATAAAAGAGTTAAAAAGTTAATTAATTTGCCTTTAAGCATGCAGCAGTGGTCTGTGTTCACTGACAGTGGCTTTCAGAAGTGTTCTTAAGCACTGTGAGTAATGTGAACAAAGTCATGTTCTTGTTGAACTATTTGCTCATGCAGTCTCCATAGTGTGGTGAACCCCTCCCCATCTTTACATCTGAAAGGCTCAGCCTCTCTAGGATGCTCTTTTTGTCCTCAATCATGTTACTGACCTGTTACCAATTAGCCTAATTAGTTGTGAGATGTTCCACCAGGTGTTTTTCAAGTAACATTTCCAGACTTTTGTTGCTTGTCTCTGCTCATTTGAAATTGTTTTGCCTGAATCAAATTTAAATTTAAATTGGATGTCTACTTTTAAACAGAAAACACTTCTAATTTTTTGTTATGTTGTCTTTTTCCAGTGAAATATAGGCATTGAATGATTTTCAGATCACTGTATTCTATATTCTTTATTTGTATTACACACACATATAGAAAAGATGTTTCACAAGATACTATAAGAGTTACGCCTGCAAATGCATACAGGAAGTTACTTTCAAACAGCTTGTTTATCACTATTCGCAGCTATCAAATGCTAAACTAATAACCCCAAATGTGCAGGAGATTATAGCCCACTTTATTACAAAGAAAAGATAATGTTATTATGAAAAGTTGTTAAGTTGGAATTTAATCTGAACAGTAAAGTCTGATGAGCTGAAAGACAGTTTAACTCTGTGTAAACATGCAGGTGTAGATTTTAGGAAGGATACATGGGATATGCCGGCCAAAAAAAATAACTTTCTACAACAGCTGGTAACAGAAAATAAATAATCATGTATTAATTTAATGTAGTATGTAAATCCATTAAATCAAATCAGAGTTTTTAATACCCAAATGATGCAATAATCATTTGTTGAAAAGATAAAGAACACAATATGGATTTCAAACACATCTCATAGTTCAGCCAAAGAATGGTGTGTGTATGTGTAAGAGCTGTGTGCTCCATGTCTGTATTGGCTTTGCTACCATGTCAGTCATGTGTCCACCATCAACTATTGAGGTTTTGCCTGCGGTGTTTCATCAGGTGCGCAGACTCATGTGCTAGTGCCTTACACGAGCAGATTAATAATTCTATTGTCCTCTCTCTCTTTCACTCTCCATGTTCCACTCATTTGCTTTTCTCACTTTCTCTTCTCTGTTCATCTTTGCAGCCACACTCTCCTCTCTCCTGCTTGCCTCTTTCTCTCTGTTCCATTTGCAAGGTGTGATATTGCTTTAATTGAGCAGAAACATGTGGAGAGATCAGACATATCTCGGAGGATTAGAGGAAAGCTGGGAGTTTGTGCGACTGGCAGCCTGTGTTTGGAGCAAGGGGTCTGCTGGGAATGAATGTAGTTAGTGTGACCCCTGACCCTGCGAGCTGTTGACGTGGAAGCCAGCCAAGAGGGGTCCAACAGAATGCTTTTGTTAATCTCATTCAGGGCTCCCTGTGAACTGTGGGTGGGGGGAAAGCTGGCAGCTCAGTCCTGTGGAATGCAGAGTTCTTTATTCCCATGCTTTGGAAACAGAGGTGGGCCCTGGAACTACCAAGGCTCCTTTAGCAGGACCTCCTCCACTCAGCTCAATTGACACTGACAGTTTCCTGGCTTAGGCTTGCCAACTGGCTGGGTAGTGATGCAGGGGGGACAAATGCACCCCACCAGGGCTGCAAAGGCCACAGGCAGCAGGACAGAACTTCTAACAGGCCGCTACAGTAGTGTGCCACCGATTAAAGAGTCCCAGTCACACTCACTACATTTACTGTAGCTATGCTGAGAACCTGTCTGAATAGTTTTGGATATACAAAAACAACAAGACTTACCTGTCTCCAGAAGTATTACTGAATACGCTTTGCAGCTCATTCTGATACAAGCATCCTTTCTAATAAACAAAGTTAGTTAAGCTTAAGTAACTAAGAGTAGCTTAAGTTAACATTTGGGATCACATACACCTGTGTTACGATGTGACTACATATATTTACTACCTGAACTGGCCCATCTCTGCTACTAAATTCTGTTTATGTGGCCACTACATTCAGTGTATGTGAGCTATAGGCACTGCTTGACATAAATGGGTAGCCAGTTGTTGGTTGCACCAGAGATATCATAAAAGACAATAAGGGACATGGCACGCCAAGAAACCTTAATAGAAACCTATCTGAGAATTCTTAAAAGCTGAGGAGGGCGTCCCACCCCTGCCCCCAAAAAGCCAATCACCAGTCAAAATAGGAAACATTTTTGCCGGTCATGTGAGTCTACAAGCCTTTCTTGCTGTGAGGCAATGCCTCACAGCAAGACAGTCATGGGTTCAAATCCTCTGGCAGGCTAGGGCCTTATGTGTGGTGTTTGCATGTTCTTCCGATGCATAGTTTCTCTCCGGGTACTCTGGCTTCCTCCCACAGTGCAAAGATATGCATGTTAGGTTAACTGGTGATACTAAATTGATCATAGGTGTGCAAGCATCTGATGGTTAGCCCTGCGATAGACTGGCGACCTGTCCAGGGTGCCTTTCGCTCAGTCGTAGCTGGGGTAGGCTCCAGGCCCCCCGTAACACTGAATTGGATTGACGGTTAAGAAAATGGATGGCTGGATAGGTCAGGACTGTTCTTTTTATCTGTAGTGATTTATATTTGTTCGTATAGTTATTATATTTGTTCTGGGACCAAGCCACTCTTCCACACAAATGCATAGAAAGCCTAAGGGAGAGAAAAAAGCAGCAAGATGTCCCAAATACAGACAAAGTAGGCATTGTTGACAAAAAACATGACATTAATTAAGTCAGACACAGCATGAAAAGGATGAGCTGTGTGGTAGGTGGGTTGCAAAGCAGTTTGTAGATGCGTAGCAACTATAGGCATGTTAAAGCAGTTTAAATAGCACGACCTATAAAAGATTTGCCAGTTGGATGCCTAGGTGGGCATCAGCAAAGCCATCTACTGATGTGAGCTGATATTACCAGCAGATATGCCAGGATTGCTGGCTGAGATTTTTAAGGACTTTTTCATATAACCTAATATTGCATATGGCTATTTTACTTCAAAGGATTTTTACAGTTTGTATAAAGGTGAGGATAGAGGGAAAAGTATGTTTTATACCATTTAATCATTGTGCCTTGACCAAGATAAGATTTTATGTTAGTGGACCTCTAGCTTTTGTTTTAAATATATTCAAAATAAATAATTGTGTTTCAGATTTGATCTCCCAGCTGCTGGATCCGGTGGTCGACCCATGGTTAGACAGAGAGACCTGCTACAACTTGATTCATGTTCCAGAGTCCTACACTGGACCTAGACTATCATTTCCTCTCTCCGTCTCTGATACAAATGCACTCCTGAGCGCGTTTAAGGAACAGCAGGTACCAAACATGAGCCCACTTAAACCTCTGACTGTCTGGTGGTTTAGATTTGGGATATTTTTAGGGACTCAACTTTTTTCCATACAGACTCTCCATGCCAGATACGTTCTCCAGCTGCTGTATGAGACCAAAAAGCTCCTCAAACAGATGCCAAACATAGTCCACTTGTCAACATCCTACTACAAAGAGATCACTATATGTGGTGGGTGGCCATGGCCTCAGTGTCTCTTATTAATTCAAAGATTCAAAATTATAATTTTTCAGGAAAGGAGAACGAAAATGTAAAAATAATTTAGTCTCATTGTAACATATGCTACATTGCACATTGCAGTGGAGCACAGACCAAATGAATGAGCTGCATACTTTTTAAATAATAGATGATGCCTCTAAATGTTGTTTAAATACAGTTGATTATATCATAATGGCAGCTTCTCAAGAAAGGGGAGTCTTATTTATTTGCACACTGATCAGCCACTTGACTCCTCTTCCACAGCTTTCCTCCTCCTACCTTTGCATCTCATTAAACTCAAGAATACTTGTATCAAAAATGAAAAAACACACTTATAGGGTTGAGGTGGAGCAATTTGTCATCCTTATGATTAGGGAATTTTAGGCCACTTCTGTAAATCCAGAAAGCGATAGGATTTCTGTTTCTTGATTGCAATGACTTTTCATTTGGTACAGGTGATCTGCATGGGCGGCTCGATGACTTACTTCTTATATTTTATAAGGTAAGGCTGTCTGTACAGCAGTGTTCTTAAGCATCATTTGTGCGTCATCTCCCTTACAGTAATATCATGTTTCATCTAGATACTTGTGATTTTGTGTTTTTGATTTTTTGTTTTCTAATTAAATTGTTCTCCCAAGTGTTGGCAATCACAGAACAAAGAAATTAGTCATTCTAACTGACACACATCAAAAACTACTCACATATTTTCCAAAAAAAAGTAAATTTTTTCTTTCTCCAAAATATAGGGTTAATGCAGGGAGCTATAGCGACAGACATGAGAAGGTTAAACAAATAAATGTTCATGACAGTCAAAACACTGTCAAACGAAGCTGAAGAAGCAGCTGACTGTTTTCATGTATCTTTTTCACATGCTGCTGTTGTCTAGAATGGCCTTCCCTCTGCAGAGACGCCATATGTGTTTAATGGGGACTTTGTGGACCGTGGAAAAAAGTCAGTTGAAGTGGTTTTCCTGCTGTTTGCCTACCTTTTGCTTTACCCAGACTACATGCACTTGAACCGAGGAAACCATGAAGACCACATAATGAACCTCAGGCAAGTTTAGAAAAGGGCGAAGTGAAAAATATTTACCCATCTAGGTTTACCACTAACAGCAGAATATCATATTTTAAAGGCCTTACTTGTTTTCTTTTTTTCAGATATGGGTTCACAAAAGAGGTCATGCAGAAGTACAAGGTAAAGTCAAGTCCAGATACATGTCATTAATCTGCTTTTTTTATGTGCAGAACTCAGTAAGCACTTTTTTTTCTGTGTGTGCCCGTGTGCAGACTCATGGCCGTGAGATCCTTCAGCTGTTTCAGGATGTTTTCAGCCTTCTGCCTATCGCAACAGTAATTGACGGAAAGATACTGATCGTTCACGGAGGGATTTCAGACCAGACTGACCTGGACTTCCTCAGCTCCATAGAGAGACACAAGGTCTGTGGAAGCAATCAGCCAACCTTCACTGTCTGTCAGTCCGGTAATTAGTTTGGCCACCAGGGGTCAGAAAACACACTTTTTAACATGCTGACGTACACACACACCATATATCAATGTACTGTAGTTATGATGACCAGCATGAAAAACAGTGGTTTGTAGTCTTATCCAACAACAGGAAGCAGACCCCTGGAAAACATATCAAGACATGTTAGAGACTTTGTTCAGCAGCTGCAAGGCCCAGTTACTAACTAGCTATTGGAGTAGCTTCATTCTGTGTCTGCTTCTTTGTGAGCAGGGATTAAAATGGGATTTGGCAGGTGGGGGAACCCTAATATTGGGTGTAGCAATGCAGAGTGGGGAAAGACATCTCAGTCAGTCTTCTTCTCAGCAGGGGTGGCTGTGGGTCAGGTGGTAGAGTGGGTCTTCTACCCATTGGAAGGCAGCATATCGATCCCTGACTCCTCCAGTCCGTGTGCCGAATTATTCTCGAGCAAGATAATGACAAATGCTGACCTCTCTTCTTTATTGCTAACTAGATGCTGAATAAGCGTATCATGAACAAACTTTATTTATATCTGCACCTTGAGCGCATCACAGAGATGAGAAGTAAAAAGGATGTGCTGATAGTGTAAGCGGACTGCTAGATGACATTATTTTCTCATTACTGAGCAAGTATCTCTTCCATCACTGGAAGCAACACCAGGCTGCGGGACTCCAAAAATTAACTTGACAGTAATATGCATTAATGTACCAATCAGATTTTATTGCTTAACTGAAGGTGCCAGAACATCATTTCAGATATCCCAAAAAGTTGAATCTGTTCATCTGGACGTAGCGTTTTTTTAGTGGGAGAAACATTTCGTCACCTTCTGGTAACTTCTTCAGTCTCAGCTGACTGCAGACTTCCCCAACCTTATAAACAGTACATTGCATAATGACCGAAACCAGCACCACTGACTAACAATGGGCCATGAGGTCAGTTTCATGATCAATAGTATGCAAATTGTCATGACCATTGATCAATGGCCATGAGTACCATTCACAGAGATTGGGGAATGGCTGCAATCACAGCATTGTAAGATGGTGACAGATGTACCCTTAGGCCCCCTCCTCGGTTCAGAGATGGTCTTTCCCTTTTCACGTAAATGGCCTCCTTGACTCCCCGTTCAAACCAGCGTTCCTCCCTGTCCAGGATGTGTACGTCCTCATCACTG
>VUQS01070895.1:0-13895 GCA_015108495.1 Heterochromis multidens
CAGCAGTCTGAGAGCGAAGTGCTCTATTGGGGTGATATGGTACTATGAGGTCTTTAAGATAAGATGGGGTCTGATTATTCAAGACCTTGTATGTAAGAAGAAGGATTTTAAATTCAATTCTGGATTTAACAGGGAGCCAATGAAGAGAAGCCAATATGGGAGAAATATGCTCTCTCTTTCTAGTCCCTGTCAGTACTCTCGCTGCAGCATTTTGGATCAACTGAAGGCTTTCAGGCAGTTTTTAGGACAGCCTGATAATAATGAATTACAATAGTCCAGCCTAGAAGTAATAAATGCATGAACTAGTTTTTCAGCATCACTCTGAGACAGGATGTTTCTAATTTTAGAGATATTGCACAAATGCAAGAAAGCAGTCCTACATATTTGTTTAATATTCACATTGAAGGACATATCCTGGTCAAAAATGACTCCAAGGTTCCTCACAGTGTTACTGGAGGCCAAGGTAATGCCATCCAGAGTAAGTATCTGGTTAGACACCATGTTTCTAAGATTTTTAGGGCCGAGTACAATAACCTAATTCATGATTTAGCTGTATTTTTCCTTTCTTTTATTCAATGTTAGGGTTAGGGTTAGGGGTTATTACTGTAAATGAAAACCTACTACACAAACGTTTTACATTAAAAAGTCCTTTAGTGGCCCAAAATGAGCATTACGGTCCTTCCTTTCCTGGCGGCCTTTTAATGATAAAAATCTTTAGAAATTGTTGTACAACACCCAATTTTTCAGGGCTACCTATATAAAAAGAGTATATCGATAACAAATCTGGTTCAAGACTGTGCACTGATCAGCGTTTATGAATGCAGATCATTTTTTCTGATTTTTTTTTTTTTACAGCTTCAAGATTTCGTTCTTTTGCTGTCCACACAGATTTTTTACCTGCATGTAAACAAAGCCTGCCCTAATGTCACTGGTCACTAAACGTATACCATCGGAAACCAGAAAGTTTTCAGTACCAGTAATCTTGTCCCTTGCCAACAGATTTTATATTTTCATATGAAGATATTCCTGTATAGATGTTACCCTCATAGTAGCATAATACTGGTCAAAGAAAGACAAAGTAGAGCAGAAGAAAGTGAAATATTTATTATTATTTTTATTACAAAGAGATTTAAAGCTGTAGACTGGTGAAAATGACCCTGCACAAGTAAAGAAAATCCCTTAAAAAGGAGTCATTCTAAAGTACGCACTAACTTGGAAAGATGTTCTGTGTGCACGCCTCAGAGCTGTTAATAGCATATGGATGTTTTCTAAATCTGATCCAGCGGTGCTACTCTAGACAGCAGTAAAGTGAGGCTGTTGACACTGCAGCTAATGTGCTGTGATTGTTGGATGCCGGCTTCGAGAGCCGTGACACGGGGAGCTGGGCCGATCAAAGCATCATCCAAGGGATACATGGTAATTCACATGGTAATGACAGGGTTGAGGTAAATGTGTTTAGACATCAGCAGATGTGGCAGGTACTGTATCTCCAGATGTCTTCATCTTTCCCCAGTGTGTCTTTTCAAGGATGACAATATACACAGATGGGACCTGCCAAAAAGCAGGAAGTGATTTCTTTTTCTAGAAAGGTATTTCAGGTTCACAAAACACATGGGTGCCTCTTGCAGGGCATTGCCCAAGGCAGAACAAAGCCAAACCTGTGCCAAAAGTCAACAACAGAGCAGGACAATTTGATTTGCCCACATTTTTGTTCTGAACAATATATAATGCATGATTTCACATCTGTCCATGACATGTGTCTCAGTTGTGAAATGGCTTCCATTCAGTCACTACTGAGCCACAGTTTGATTTTGATTCCAGAGTTCTACTTCATAAATCCTCAATATTGCCAATGCTCTGTTATTCAGTCTCATACCCGAGTGTTCATCAATTACCTTAAGCCATAAAAGAAAAAGAAAACTGAGCAGCAGGATGGCTCACAAAGCAATATTCTTTGGAGATTTTTTATAATCACATGACACAAAGTGATAATATTCAGATAGGGTTAATGGGTGTTTCTATATAGTAATCAGGCACAACATTAAAACTGTTGAAGTGAATAAATTTGATCATCTTGTTAGAATAAACTGCTGCTACTTTGAAAGGTATCATCCACCTTAGCAATGTTAAAAAACTACCATGGGATTTAAGCCAGCAGTTTCCTAATGACTTACTATATATATAAACATGAGATATACATGCCATAACTCATACAGCAAAGCCTACCAATCCAAACAGAACTACTACAAAATGGATCAGAGCAAATTAAACTCAAACTGTTTTGGGGCCTTTTTTTTGTCTTGTGAATAAAGTTTTTTGGTTTGTTTTGTTTTGGTTTTTTTACACACATAATTTTTTTTCCATGTACAAAAAAACCCCCAATTCAATTCAATTTTATTTATATAGCACCAAATCACCACATCAGTTGCCTCAAGGCGACAAATACAAGAGTATTTACCATGGACATATTTTGCACACTGTTTTTCCAGCTGCTGAAATCTTGTGTAGATTTATTATGTGGGCATGGCAACATTACACATTCTGTCTGCATCATCCAGAGCATGATGTAAACTATTAGGACAAAACTCACAGCACATACAGGCTCCCACAATATGTTTGGTTTGTTTGGTTTTACATTACAATACATTTTTGCACTCAGAATGGCCCATTAATTACTGTATATCTCTGGAACACCAATCTGCCCCTATATTGATTATTATATTTGATGTACTTAAATTTAGTTTATAAATGTAATCACATGTATATACAGATAAGAAGGAAAAATGTTATAGTAATGGCAACTTTTGATTCTTAAAGTGCACTGAAACATATATAATAACAAAGACATGCATATTGGCGGCATTTCTGAGTTTCTCACCCCTAAAATTAGGCCAATACAAAAGTGCCAAAAAAATGCAGTTCCTCTAATGGCCACTTGAGCTGAGCTCCAAAACTGATTTAATCCCACAGACTCCTATATTACAACTGTCCAACCTTCTATGATTAAAAAGCCTGTTTACAGCCTGCTACAAAAATGGTTTTGGTCTCTATGGATAGTTTCAAGCTTCCTAACAACTTGAGGGTGGGTTTATACAGTATAATGCATCCATTTGGATACTGGAGTTTGGGTGTGGCTGTTTAGATCGACAGGTGTCCGGACACAGGCGTCTGCTGAGATTCACCTCAGCTAATTCGAGTGACTGAACTACACCTCTCCACCGTGTTTGTGCTGTTGGTGTCTTCTGGAACATTTTAATGAAATGATGTGATAACTAATATGGCTTGCTGTGTGGTACAGACCATCCAAGAAGTTTGTGCTCCAGTTTTGGTGGAGTTTGTTAACTACACTTGCTGGTATTAGCTGACAACTTAGCACTCCACCCTCTTGTCCAAATATGGTCACTTCTGGCTCCAAGAAAAATGACATGGCAGTGGTGCAGACCTATGGATGACGTCAGACTGGCTACATCCAACCACAGACATACAGACTATGGGTGTTCCTTGCTAAAAGATAAATCTGTAAATAACCGAGAAAAAAGAGAGTACAAAACACAGCCTGGGGTTTGAGGTGTCAATTCTCCTTTGCAGTACATCTGACAGCATAAGCTCACAAAGCATGTTACCTCCAGCAAGACGGTAAACCAAGTAAAACACTGAAACTGTCAGGTGATTCTCTTTCAGCAGTCAAGAGCATCCTGACATTCAGCTGTACTGAATCTGCGATCTGCAGGGAATTTCTATTACAGCTGTAAGACTATCAGTCTCTCTGCAAAGACCATCTCTGCATTACCTTTCCATCAGCAAAACATCATAATTACAGGATCGGCTTCAAGTGTGTGCTGTGTACTCTGACTTTCTCATTTTCAATTAAAATTCATTGTACTGATTTGCAGCGCTAATGTGATATTATGCACTTCCACTAAACACAGGTGTTAACTCGGCTAATAGACGCTGAACGAAGTATTTAAATGGCACGTGTATGATGAATTTACAGTCATGTTTCATAAATCTTAATTATAAGGAACCACAAAGACTTTGGAGCAGACAGTTAACTGTAACTTTTCTAATCATGTTAATAGGTATAAAATGTTAAACATTCCAAATGGGAATTATCATAAAAAAAAAAACATGATTTTAACATTTTATTCTCTAGTGTCTGATAATTTACTCAGTGGTTCTGCAGCTATAGAATATACTCAGGTACACACGGACATATACACTCACAGAATGGCTTCCCTACACCAGCCCTTAGGAACCTTGGTAGCTTATACAGAACAGAAACACTGTGTGAACTTTACTATCAAACAAGATAAGAGAAAAACAAAAACAACAAAAAAAAAAAAAGAATTTCAACATACATTCTTGTTAATATGCTTTTTTCAAGCAGCAGCCTTTGTAGCAGGAAAACACATTGATCATAATGAACAGCAGTGTGATATGGACTCATTATAAGATTTGTGAATTGCGATGTTAGGTCACACCCGCACGCACAGCCAGGAAGAGTGTGGGCTTTTGTAACGGCAAAGAAAAGGGAAAAAGGATCAGTTTGTTGTTGCCTTTGAACAGAAACTGTTCGGTATGCACCATTTCAATTTTAAGAGTATGAGTGGGCAACACATGGTCTCTTCTGAAGCTATATTCTGTTATGAATGCAGACAGAGCAAAAAAACAGCTGCTTATCAAATGCAATCGGCACGCATTTAAAAAGTAGAGCCCTCTCCATCCATCGCCTGTTCTCCTGCCTGTGATTCAGGAGCTATTTCAACCACCCTGTCTCCATGTTATCTCAGACTTGGTCAATTAACTTGACCGGCCGTCTCATCTGCTTCTCTCAGTCAATGCACTCGGCTCTTAGAAAACACCTTTTTCATCTTTCAGACACATTCCTGTGGTTTACAGATTGCCAGGGATTCAATTCTCAACCTGATCAGCGAGTGAGATGGGACTCCAGCCTCCTGGCTGCCTTGCAATAGCTGCAAGAATCACCCTTGTCAATCTGAATTGCTACGTGGGGGAAGAGGTTTCAAAGGAAGTGCGTAATATATAAACACCATAACCAGCAACTGAATGCTTGTGCCAGAGAGAATCTGCACTCAGAGGGTATCAGCTAAATCTCCATGAACTCAATCCTGCAAAGCTGAACTTTTTCAGATATCCCAAAGTAATTTTAACTCCTTGCTCCTGCTTAATACACTCTGTGTGCTGCATAAATTACATTTGCTTCAACAACTTCCACAAACGTCCAGACAAAATCTGATCTGTGAGTGTGCTCCACCTCGCAGCTCAGCCTTTAAGCCACGCTTCAATACTCTCCTAATAGTGTGCAGAGCTCTTCTCTCCTGTGCACCCATCACTTCCATCACCATCGTTCACATCAAAGTGTCAATCACATCACGGGGGCAGTGGGGCAGCTGCAGTAATGTTGCCAGCAGCAGCAGAAAATGAGTGCACTGAAGAGAAAATGGCATTGTGTTGAAAAAATGCATGTGCTGTATCACAAAGGCACATATAGATAGATAGACATATAGATGCAACAAGTCAAGGCTAAGGCTTACAGGTTTTGTTTTTAATAGCTGGTTTCATTACGAATCCTTACCAACAAGGCTAACAAATATTTCATTAAATCTTTTATTTCTATAAAACTCTGTAAAATCTCACACTCTATGGCACTAATGTATCAGACATCTTAGGTGACCCAGCTGAACTTAGCCAGTTTCTGAAATGATCCATTTATTTCTGAACTATCAGGAAGTGATAAAGTAAGTGAACATGCAGATACAAACTCAGTGATTCAAGTCATTCATGCTCAGGGATACACTCACAAGGCCATTTTTTTCTCTGAGCTAATACTTGAAGTAGCTGTGACTCATTAATTCTGTTGTCCTAATTCCTCACACGTTTACACTTAGAAAGCCACATGAACACACACTTTCTATTTACTCCATTATTTGCCTGCCAAACTGTAAATCAGTTCAAAAGACTTTAGTTTAGAAACTCATAAAAATCAAATCAATAGTTTGATGCATTTGCCAAAGAAAGAACACTTTCTGTCCTTTAAGCAGGAAACGATTTCAGTTCAGTGAGCCTACGCTGTTGGAACACTGAACATTTAAGTGAGCGGACTTCTTGAACCAATCAGGACACTGAAATGAACAGCATTCCACAGCTAAATGTGACACTAACAGTTAATTTTATCTGGCTAAATTAAACTGTATTATTGTAGGGTCTTTACCCTACAATATAAAGCGCCTTGAGGCGACTTTTGTTGTGATTTGGCGCTATATAAATAAAATTGAATTGAATTGAATCGAATTGAATCAACAAAATTCTGTAGCTTCAAACAACATGAAACATCTTGTTAGTGACTGTTGTCCTTTGACATTTTTAGAAATATATTTCATTGGTTTGGAGCCAATAATTCCATGAAAACTTCAATCAAGATTGGAAGCAGAGGCAAATATCTAGCCAAGCTCTTGCACATGGCATAAGTTTACAGCACTGAGTGAAAACATCAATGCCAGTCATTTGTTTGTGGGAATATGGAGCTAAAACCAAGAGTTAATCAACTTAGCACAGCATAAAGACTGTGAGCTGGTCACAGAGGGAAAGAGCTAGCTTGCTGTGCCTTAACCTTCCTGCTAAGGTTGTGGTATGACTTTAGGATGGTGCTCCACAGTTCTGGGAACTCAAACTGAGACTTTAATTTATCCCAGCTTGATTTTAGGTTATGTCAGAGGTAACTGTTATCTCGTTAGATATGCATTTAAGGTCATCAGGAAACAATGTGAGAGTTTGGCAGTGATTCATTATGTGCAAGTGTGAAGCATAAGCCAAAGGTAGAGATACCTGCATAAAGACTTAAAGTTTATCTCAACCAATGTGATTCTGGACGGTCAAACAGCAGCTAAAACTTTCTGTCCCCACCTATCAGCAATCCAAAGATTTTTGTAATTTTTTTAAACTAGCAATCACATGAACACATGGCTACTTCACAGAGAGGTGTACGGAGATCTTTATGAAAAACACTGCTTCTCCTGATTGTGGGGTCCATAACTCTGCTTGCTAATTATGTTGACAGTGAGGTGATGTCACTATTTTAGAAGGAATCGTCTACTGATATACACATCCTTTAAATACTTTGAGTGTTGTCATCTTAATGTTTTAAGAAAGCCTTTGTTGTTTGTAGAAAAGAGCTCAGGACAAAAAAAAATTCTAAGTACCTGCTTCTTGAAAAATGATTCTAACTGGGTTACAGATCACATTGGAGTTTTAGTCTTTTATGACTTTAAGTCATGTTAATCTATGGAAATTCGACACCACAGGTGAGTTAAAAAGAAACCCATACAGCTTTAATGCATGAATCAATTGATAATTTCAGTCATTATAGGTCTAGTAAAAGGAAATAAACCATGAACCACCAGCTACCTGTATGACATCCTCAGTAATCCATGCTGTGTGTATAAATTTTACCCACTTCCTGCAAAGTGAGGGGGTCAGAAAATGAGTGGAAACAGTGCAATTGCATGATTCAAAAGTAAAGGATTGTAGGAGTAATACTCGCAGGATCTCCTGAGAGCACTTATTAAATAAAGTGTGTGTTCCTAAGGGCCTCACAAGCTTGGCTGACAGTCTCCCAATATCCAGCATTATCCACAAAATGTATATATTTTGTGAAGAGGGAGCTTGCCTGCAGGAAGACAGACTACTCAAGAGACTGAGTTTTACACCATATAACTTCAGACTGAAAGAAATAAGGACTTATTTGTGTGGGGCTCACTTGGGATTTTGCTTGTAGAAAGACAGAGGGACTGGGAACTAGTTTGTTTATGAGCATGTGCAGCTTGATGGCATGTAAACGCTGCTCAGCGAAGCATGACAACGTCCCCCCTTCCTGATCACTCCCAGGCACGTACCCGAAGGATCGCTTAGCCCACACAGCAGCTTCGGTTATGTTTGTTGTTTTGATGTGTCTTTTATGCTTTTTTTTCCCCTGTCCTCTCAGCAGGATGTTCTAAGTAACAGGTCTGAAAGCACACAGATTAGACTCCACTTGCATTAAATTTGGATGTTCACAACCTGATTTGGAAGCTCACACTGTAATTGCGGTGCTACACAGGAAGAGTCTGGCCAAGACACAGGGTGCATGTGAGTAAAATGAACAGAAAGAAACAGACATGGATACAGATTAAGAAAAATAAAAGCACATGAAACAGAGAACTGGCTGTGTACAAATATCAAATGTGACCGAATCAACTTAAAAAGATATCATATTAAAGAATAAGTCACTCATGGGCACACTCATGACTCAAATGTGTAGGATGATGTAAACCTATCATGTATAATGTATAACTAGTCATTTTAAAGTGTATATTTTTTAGACTTTTTCTATTTTTACCCAAAGATTTTATGATGAAAAGATAAGTTAAAAGTAATAATTAAAGCCCGACCAATTTATCAGCAAGCCAATATTATTGGCCAAAATTCAAAGTCGATGCCAGAGCATATGGACTGGAAGGAATACAAGTCTTGACAAGGGGGGATTTGGCCCAACTCACTTTGCCATTTCGGTAACACTTCATAATATGACCCATGACAAAGGGCGTAATTACCCTGTAGCCAAGTGTAATTTCAACTACTTTATCTGAAATTACAGTGTAATTATATTTACCTACAAATACTTAAAGGTAGGCATACTAGAATAAGGGGGTAACAAGTCAGATAACAAAGAAATAATTATACTGTAAGTAAATTTAAGTAGTGTGTAAGTAATTTTAAGTAAAGCATCAGTAATTTTAAGTACAGTGTAAATAATTTTAAGTACTGTGTAATTCCATGGTAATTTCCAGAAAAACAAACAATATTTCTCCATTGTAACTATGCTATACCGTATTACGGAGTGACTTAACCTTGCCTGACTTCCAGGTATTTTACAAGAAAGGAGACACAAATGATACCGTAAATAATTTTAAGTACAGCATAAATTAAAAAGGACAATTAAATAATAGAAAATCCATCATGCACATCAACATAATGAATATTAAATAACGATGTAAAAAAATTAAGACAAAAAAAGGCAGACCCCGAAAAGTACAGCATACTTACGATGTAAGATAGGGAAAAATTCTTTGTTTTTCCAGAAAATTACCATGAAATTATGCAGTACTTAAAATTACTTAATTACAGTATAATTTATGTCCCCTTTCCTGTAAAATACCTGTAATTTCAAATAAAATACCTTGAAAATACACTTAACTACAGGGTAATTACACTCTTAGTAGCGGGTTGTATTATAAAGTGTAAAAAAAAAGAATAAAATAATAATAATAATAATAATAATAATAATAATAATAATAATAAACATAACATGTATCACCTATGTGCACAGTTGCACATGGAGCCACACATGGTATGTTGACAAAACAGAGGTTATAAACTTGCATGCACATTAAAAAAAAACTGCAAGAGGCAGTCCTGTGTAATTATAACCTGTACACTGGGCCACCTTTACAGGTACACAACAAATTCAAGCCTAAATAACCTGCTTTGAACCACATCATGGGCTGGTAACTAATAACAACCATACACACATAGTACACTCATAGAGAAATGTAGCGACAGTTGCAAAGTGCAAAGATATCTGTCTTTGATGGTGTAGTGTATGAAACAGAAGAGATGTTTTCTCTAGGTGCAGAAGTGGATTAATGAAATCACCGCACACTAGAACAGTGAGCAGAATCTACTCAGCACATTTCCATTTGTTCTGTAATTTCTGAGTGAGGTCATGATTTAAAACTAGCTGCATAAGCTTAAGAACAAGCTGTGACAATGAGGGGTACTTCCCAAAGTCTGACTTGGGAAGTCAGAGGGCCCATGTAATCCAAAATGAGTGTCCTCTTTGGTTATGGGGCCACAGCTGCTGCAGATGTGGTAAGCTACTGTTAACTGAATAATTCACGAGTTTGGTTGTTACTGCAATAACTTATCAGCGATGCGGGTGTTTATTTTTCATTACTAAATGGTACAATTTAATTTTACTTATAGTTGTAAAGTAGAATTCAACTGAAGAGGCACAGTGACCTTTAATGACCCCTGGGGCCCATGCATAACAGCGGCGCTGCCAATATTAGCTATTTGCGATCTATGGGTATCAGCATTTATAACGACTGGTAAATGAAAATCAAAACAGAGAAGGCAAAGGGAAAACACCCTTCAACTATGTTATGAGTGTTGCCATTGCATAGTTTACCACCAGATGGCACTCTGCAGTTTCCCTGTTGGCAACACAAATTTGTAACCCCACAAACACAACAACCAGCTGATCCGAGCAGAATCAGGCAGAGCGTAAATAAGTAAATAAATAAATACACATTGCAAATGTTTGAGAAATTTATGTATGTTTTGTGTCTGAAAGAAAACAAATATTAGCCGATATATCGGAATATCTGATTTCTAAAATACCAAATATCAGCGTTGTTTTTAAAATCTTGTATCAGGCTCTACTAATAATCATCTAGATTTTGTTGAAGCATCAGTAACTTGTTGTATTTGCTCCAAAAACACAGTCTATAGAATACAAGTTCTCGAAAAAACAGCTCATAAATGGAGTCATTGCACTTTTATCCTTCTTGATTAAAAAAAAAAAAAAACTATCCCAATAGGTTTTAGTCAATCCTTTCGTCAACAAACACAAATAAAGGCATTTGCAGGTTAATGACTTGGTAAATCTTAAATCAACTATTTGGAGGAGCGTTATTATACCTGTGAAATAGTTCAGCTGCTGCCTCGTCTTCACTGTCAGGAAAATGTCAAGAAAATATCTATAAAAACTGCATTTTTTAACACTGTTACATAAGAAATTGATTTAGGTTTTTTAAGGCATCTGAAGATACAGTATGTATACCTGAAAACATGTTAGTAAGAGTCAACTGAAGAAGAGAAAAAAGAGAGATAAAACTGAAAAATAGTGGAAAGAAACATTACAAACATTCAGTTTAATTAGCAAAAGGTAATGAAATATAAAGGTTACTTTAAAGTTTTTTACTTCCCTTCTTCATGATTCTTTTAAACAAAGGTTGATCATTAGTAGCTCTTATCAACACTGTGATTATGTTTTAGGACTGATGCTTATGATTTTGTGCTTACAGATAAAAAAAAAATGGGATTTTGGTGACCTGCAATCTACTCTGTCAAAAAAATAAATCTTTAGCTTGAAAGAAATGACAAAGTGATTATTCTGCCTTATTTTACTATTTCTAAAATGGTTGTAGCTTTGTTGTACTTCATTTCTGTCGCATTAAATTTGGCTGAAAATTTTTACAACTGGTTCAGAAATGGTGTGTATTCAATTGTTGTTAAAAAGAGGACTATTCCTCCTCTGCACATTCAATTCGATTCAATTCAATTAAATTTTATTTATAGCGCCAAATCACAACAACAGTCGCCTCGAGGCGCTTTATATTGTAAGGTAAAGACCCTACAATAATAGACCCTAAAATAATACATGTCCAAACCATCTCAGTCTTTGTCTCCAAACCGCTCAACCTGAGCTGTCCCTCTGATGTACACATTTCGAATCCTGTTCCTCCTGGTCACTCCCAATGAAGATCTTCAGCTCTGCCACCTCCAGCTCGGCCTCCTGTCTTTTTGTCAGTGCCACCTTCTCTTAAACATACATCATAGCTGACCTCACTATCATCTTGTCAAGCTTCCCTTTCGCTCTTGCTGCTATCCTTCTGTCACAAATCACCCCTGACACATCTCCACCCACTTGACCCTGCCTGCACTCTCTTCTTCACCTCTCTTATGTACTGTCTGTTGCTTTGGATGGTTGACCCCAGTTATTTAAACTCATCTACCTTCACTATCTCTGCTCCTTGCATCTTCACTGTTACACCTGTCTCCCTCTCATTCACACACATATATTCTGTCTTGCTTCTACTGACTTTCATTCCTCTTCTCTCCAGAGCATACCTCCACCTCTCCATGATCTCTTCCACCTGCTCCCTACTCTCACTACAGATCACAATGTTGTCTGTGAACATCATAGTCCATGAAGACTTCTGTCTGACCTCATCTGTCAACCTGTCCATCACCATCACAAACAAGAAGGGGCTCAGAGGGTCTTTACCTGTAGGGTCTTTACCTTACAATATAAAGCACCTTGAGGTGACTGTTGTTGTGATTTGGTGCTATATAAATAAAATTGAATTGAATTGAATTGAATGTAATCCCACCCCCACCTTGAACCCATCTGTCACTCCTAATACACACCTCACAACTGTCTCTCTGTCCTCATACATGTCCTGCACCACCCTCACATACTTCTCTGCCTCTACAGTACCACAGTTCCACTCTTGGCACCCTATCATATGCCTTCTCTAGATCCACAAAGACGCAGTGCAACTCCTTCTGACCTTCTCCATCAACACAACAAAAGCAAACATCACATCTGTAGTGCTCTTTCTCAGCATGAGGCCATACTGCTGCTCACTGGTCATCACATCTCTTCTTAACCTAGCTTCAACAACTCTTTCCCAGAGCTTCATGGTATGGCTCATCAACTTTCTCCCACATCACATACAGGTCACTATAAGCCTTTGCCACCTCTCTCTTTGATGTATGTCTAGCCTCCCACTACTACTGTCTCCTTTCTTCATCTCCCTGATTATCAAACTTTTCCTTGCTAACCCCTTCCTTTGAATACTTTCCTACACTTCTTCATTCCACCACCAAGTCTCATTTTCCTCTTTCCAGAGGATACACCAAACACCTTCTTGGTAATTTCCCTTACCTCTTCAGCTGTACTTTCATAGCCATCTGGTAACTCTGTCTGTCTCAGCTCCTCCCTGAATTCTGTGCAACAGTCTTCCTTCTTCAACTTCCACCTTTTAATTCTTGCCTTTACCTTCACTCCCTTCCTCTTCTTGATTTCCAAAGTCATTCTACAGAGTACCATCCGATGCTGCCCAGCTTTCAATATTCTCCCCTGACACCACCTTGCAATCACCTATCTCTTTCAGATTGCACCTTCTGCATAAGATGTAATCCACCTTTGTGCATCTTCCCTCACATTCATACATCACCCTATGTTCCTCCCTCTTCCTGAAATATGGGTTCAACCCCATCCATTTCCATCCTTGTTGAAAAATGCGTCACAATCTGCCGTTCTGCATTTCTCTACTTAACACAATACCTACCCTCATCACCTCTGTTCCCCTCACCTACATGACCACCGATGTCTGCTTCAATCACCACTCCCTCCCCCCAGGGACACTCTCTATCACTTAATCCAACTTACTCTCTTCTAAATGACATCCAACCTGTGAGGCAGATGCAGTGACAACATTCAACATCACCCTTTCGATTTTTTATTTACTCAGTTTATTTTTTTTTTATTTATTCTCCAATATGTCTGTGTAGGTTCTCAGTCATCCAGGACATGGTAGTGTAAGGGTTTGAAACAACTTAAAGAAGTCCAGTTGCCTTCTCTCAAACCCTTAGACTATTCTCCATTATAGAGTTTCATTTTGTAAATCTGTCAAACCTCCCTCTCCAAAAGAGAGACAGTCACCATAGATTCCTATGTTAAAATGCTCAACTTTGACACAGAAACAAACATGTTTGCAGCTTCTTACAATAATGGCTCTGCAGCTAATTTCCCCTTCATAACAGCTGTAACTTTATATTTTTTTTTATAATTTATCCATTTGTTAAGACTTAAAGTTAGGGGCATGTCCACTCTGACTGACAAGTGTGTTGCCATAGAGTAACGTTGCTGGCAGCTGTCTGCTAGGCCTCACCTCTGCTAATTCAAGTCACTGAACTGGACCTCTTGGCCACGTTTGTATTGACATCTGCAGATGCACAGTTAGAAGGTATGTGTAATTAGCAGCTAA
>VUQS01070896.1:0-16179 GCA_015108495.1 Heterochromis multidens
TGTGGTCCTAAACTTTTGATCAGCTGTGAAACAGCCTGTTTCAGTTTAAGCATTGTTTTCAATAAATTGCATGCTCAAAAAAATGTTTTGTCTCACTCCCATTTCTTCTTGTTGCATGTTGAAGCTCTACTTGGAACCTTGTTATGATCCAACCATGCAACATATGATTTTTTGCCATTTTTCAAGTGGTCTTAAACTTTTGATCAGGACTGTATATTTTTTTTTTCATATTTTCTCTAAGAACATTTACTGTCTGTCTCATGAAATGCAATGTTTATTAGTAGACATATAAAAACTGTGGAACTGGTGGCTGTGGTGAAAGCCTGTCACCATTCTAGAAATTTAACCCAAAATCAGTAGAACATTTGCAAATATACTGATAGGTTTCAGATTACCATAGTTATGCAGAATCATATGAATAAATGTCTGCTTGTGTCGTGTATTTAGTCTAAATAAAATATCTAAATAAATTTCACTGAATGTTGAATCAAATTTAAAGTGGTTAAGTGCAAACAAAGACTCACAGTGACTCCAGATAAAGTAAGATTCTTTATTCTGAGTCAGTGGCAAATTGCTTCAACGTTGAAGTGAACAGTGAATCTGTCTGGCAATCAGTGACAACAGCTGCCATTTTTAGGATTATAAAAAGTAAAAGCATATTCCTTTGGAAAAAACAAAAAACAAAATCATACCTTATAAACATTCTGTTCTGACACCACACTAAACTAACAAATTGCCGTGAATACCTCCCTCCCATCTGCAGCTTCAGTGTCATGGTAGCGCAGAAATCTACTAGTCACTCATATGGCAGATTTCTTTTAACTTTGCTGGGAGACAAAAAATTAAATGGACAGTACATCTAGTGTTCCATTACCAAAATAAGAAAAAAATAAATAAACACTGTAAATAGTGCTTCATACAGGCTAAACAGTAGCATGCAAATTCTATATTTAATGCCCACTTGTCCATCCTCAGATCAGAATTTCAAATCAAAAAAATGATATATATCAAGATTTCTACTTTGATCAAAGAAAAGTAAGTTAACTGTGTTTATGTACCAATTCATTAAAACACCTATTAATTATATTTTCCAAATTTAAAGAGACAGCAAACTAATGTGACCTAAAGAAAAGATACATAGCTGTAAACACATGCAGAATGTGTTAGGACTTCTTCACTTGAAGAGCTCTGTGAGACATTGCCAGCATCAAAGAACTTTAAACTTTGCGGTGGATCAACTTTGTTATGTACTCACATTGTTTGTATTTCCCTAACCTTTCTGGAGTTCTTTCAATGCCTTTTATATTGACTCCATCAACCACATAGATTTATGTTACATACATTTTTTGGTTAGTCAAAACATGTATTATTATATTTTCACATCCTCTGTTTGTTCCATAACCCAAATTCCTGCAGTAAGATTAGTCATTTGCCCTCTGTTGCAAAGAAGTACCACTAGTAAATTGGTACTTTGAGTAAAACATACAAACAAACATTGTGATAAAGCAAACCAGGTCAATAAATAGAAATGTAGAGGGTTAAAGCAGAAAGCAGAGAAATTTTCAGATATAAAATGCTGATGATGCAAGTACTAATTCTGTTACAGCACAAAAAAGGGGGAAAATATCAACAGTAAGCTGAAAGAAAACACTACTATTTATTTTTCAAAAAAATCATTAGATTAATGCTACTTTACCTGATGGTAAGGATGGAGTGTGAATTATGATATCTTCTGTATGATGGCTAAGACCCCAGGGCATTGCAACTCAAGTGATCCAGTTATTGATGTTTCTCACCTGATGTCATGCACATATTGCTTGAGAGTTGCTGCCATATGGGATGTGATAAAGTCACCAGCTGCTAAGGAAAAATGTGTATTCCCTGACTGGTTGGCAGTGGTTCCTGGAGGTTGCTGGCTCTTGCTGGATGAAATCAAATGCAAAAAAGATGCTACACCCAAAACCTCCTAGTGATTGCCTTGGTTGCTAGGAGATTGCCACGGCTGCCTTTTTTAAAATTTTTTTATGTTTCTCTGACATACTACTAACCGAGTATTGGTACAACTTAAAAAAGTGTGACACAAACCGGAAAAGGAGAAGGTTCAAACTAAAAATTGTACCTCAGCGCTGCAGCCAACATATTTCATAAGGCGCAACTTTCCAGGTTGTGTCGTACTCTTCACAGTTTCACCAGCTGGGAGAGTAGCTGACCAGTGTTTGTAAACAAGTCCATCATTTCCATTCAAACTATGACCAAAACAATCATAAGGAGGCTTTTGCCAACCAGTTTTCCCTGGTGACAGGTGGTTGCCTGGGTGTCACTGACTG
Organism: Heterochromis multidens; assembly: GCA_015108495.1. Lineage (NCBI taxonomy): Eukaryota > Metazoa > Chordata > Actinopteri > Cichliformes > Cichlidae > Heterochromis > Heterochromis multidens. Next base: position 2,328 of record VUQS01070896.1, read on the forward strand.
GTATGAAGGCCTGTATAACTTAGGCTTTAGCAGTCACTTTTCATGCAGCTGCCATCGAACTCCAGCAACCATTAACAACTGGTCAGGGAATACTCATTTCCCTCATGACCAGTGGTTGCCAAATGGTTGCGGACCAGTCTCTAGGCCTGTGTCACTTGATCCTATATTGCCACTATGATTGTCACATGTCCAAAATGGGCAGTAAGTTAACATCATGTGGTTAGGAGGCTGTATGTCTGAAAACCTTGATAAGTACAGGTTAAGGACAAAATGCAATCAGATTTATAGATCTACCAAACAGATGCAGTTAAACAGATAAACAAAGATAAATACACAAAACACAATCAAACATATAAAGCTTGATTATATAATATACATTGCACAAACTAGAAGGCTATTTGAAGAATGCATCCGCCACCAAGTCCATTTTAGCAGTTTTAGACAAGGTGATCCAGGGCTAATAGATAAAACAGTTTAATAAACAAAACACAATTAAAAAAACAATAAAATGAACAAAACAGCATCTAATAAACAAATTCACTAATAAACAATATTGTCTAACAGCCAAAACAAACAGACAATATTTAAACAATTTTAATGAACAACAAGAAAACAAAACACAATTTCATAGACAATACAAAGAAATGTGGTAGAAGATGTGGCATTTTCTTTACTAGTGTTTTCTGAAGCTGCAATACTTTGAGTGCTCTCTGCCACCCTAGGTTTATTTTCCCTTAAAACTGATTCAGAATAACAAATTTTTAAATGGTTTGAAGCTACTTGCATTGACAATTTAGTTTTAAATATTAATAATTATATTAACTATATAATTTAGCATATTTTTTGCACTTGCACCCAATGAAAAAAATGAAGAAAACATCATTCATTTCTTTTCACTACTAAACTAAAAAACTGAAAAAGACCCCCAATAAAATAAAAATAAAATAAAATACCACTTTGACCCAAGTCTGTTTACATGGCAGTGACATATGGAATGCTTCTGTACATTTGAAGGGGCTAGATATATGAAGGATGCAAATGCTAAAATTGTGAAATTCTGGTAAACAATAGGTCAAAGTATTTTACAATTTATAAATGTATCAAGAATTCATTAGTCAAGAAATAAATACCACCTTTTCAGAATTGTGATGCATAGTCTGTACTTAAAACATATTTAATGAATGCACTTTATTTACAAACTAAGTACATTTATACATAAAATACTTATATTGTACAATAAATACAAATACAGCATTGAACTGTGGTGTCCTTTAACGCCTTCATACAAAAAAGTAAAAAATATCATATATGAGACCAAACATGATGTGTGATGCTGGTATCAAATGATCCCCTATACAGCACAAGCATTCAAAAATATGTCATAGCTGCAGTTAAAGGGATTTTGAAAAGGCAGTGTTTCAACTACTATCAATAAGGAATCATCAAGAGGGTCTCTTTTTGCATTTTGGTTTTTCATGGAAACACATGGCATCTATCTGCTCTGTGAGCTGCTCTGAATTCTTTATCACAGTTATAGTAATCATGTCACATCAAACACAACACATAGCAAGTTACCATGCCTCACTTTTTCTAGGAGATAAATAGATAAAAGTGTGTGCAGCCAGCGGAACACGTCAGTAGGTAAAGTCTCTATCTCCATCTCTCTGTGGCTATGATGGTTGTTCTGTCCAGAAAGGCTTCAGTGACTAACTACACCATGGTGCAAAGTCTCTGTTATCCAATTTTTTTGAGGTTATTGTGTTCAGCACAGCCACCAGAGTCTGTGACACTACTAGCCCTGTGCCCAGCCTGCAGGGAAAAAGTTGAAATGACGATTTGGGTAAAATCTCCAAACACTATCTCCAAAGCTCTTCAGGTTTTCCTTTTGGTGGCTTGTTGGAGATCATCTGTAGTAGTGTTACTTCTTAGCCAGTTGGAAAGGATGTTGACCCTTTAAACATGAACACAGTTTTAATAATTTAAGAAACACAAAGTGGCAGGAATATTAAAATTTTCTACTCAATTTGTTTTGATGTCTAGTACATTTTTCAGAATGCTGTATTGTGGTCGATTTGGCCGCTGAATAGTCAATATATACATTTTTCCCACAGTCTTATTACTTATAGTATCATTTATGTCTCCTTTCCTGTAAAATACCTGGAAGTTAGGCAAGGTTAAGCCACTCCATAATATAGCCTGCACCTCAAAAAGTACAGTGTACTTACGATGTAAGATAAACAATATTTCCCTATTTTTCCACTAAATTACTCAGAAATTACACAGTACTTAAAATTACTTATGCACTACTTAAATTTACTTATGCGCTACTTAAATTTACTCACAGTATAATTATTTCTTTGTTTCCTGTAAAACCTGACTTGTTACTCCCTTATTCTAGTGTACTACCTTTAAGTATTTGTATGTAAATATAATTATATTGTAATTTCAAATAAAATACACTGAAATTTCATTTAATTACAGGGGAATTACACCCTAAGTCATGGGCCATATTATAAAGTGTTACGTAGTGACCTGAACTTGTTTGCAAGTACAAGCATGTACACTATTTCTTTCAATAAAAAAAAAAAAAAATCTACAGTGCAGCAACTCTTTAGTTTGGTTACAGGGACAACCATGTGGTCCAGTGGACGAGTGGGACAGATTGGCCTGGGTTAAATAAACTGGTGGGACAATGTTTGGGGATGTGCTCATGACAGGTAGTGACATGTGGGATCTGTGCTGTGCTCAGCAGTGACGCGAGGTTGTCCAACACTGCTACCAGGGAGGCGGAACCTGCTGGGCCTTCTCAGGAGACCCCGCCGGTTCCTGTAATTCGCTCTATGGACGATTTTCCACTGGAGCTCTCTGGTGATGACACTCCATGCTCAACCTTGGACCAAGTGTTAAGAATTGATGGTCACATAGTACGCCCTGATGCAGGAGTCATTCCTCCATTTTGTAATGATTAGGGACAGATTGTACCACGTGAGTCATGACACTCGCACTGGAGAAGAACACACCCTGCCTAAAAGCTGTCTGGAATTAATTTTCCAGGCGGCTCATTACAACCCGATGGCTAGTCACATGGGATATGAGAAAACTCTGGACTCAATTATGGCCTGATTTTATTGGCTGGGCATCTGGGGGTATGTACGCTGGTGGTGTGCATCCTGCCTGGAATGCCAGTTAGTAAACCAGCTGATGTTATTCTTTGCCTTTGCGCCCATTAACATTAATGGAGGTCCCATTACTGACACTGGCATGGACCTCATCGGACCATTTCATCGGTGTACACAGGGATATCGCTTTGTTTTAGTTCTAATGGATTATGCAATATCCTGAAGCAGTGCGGCTGTGCAGCATATCTGCAAAGACTGTGGAGCAGGCACTGTTTCAGGTCATCTCCCGAGTCGGCGTCCCGAAAGAGATACTGACTGACCAGGGCACTTCGTTCATGTCTCACACATTAAAAGAACTGTATGAATTATTGGGCATTAAGTGTATTTGGACTGGTGTGTACCACCCTCAACACCTGAATAAGACCTTAAAGTCTATGATTCATAAGTTCATTCACAAGGGTGAATGCAATTGGGATTGCTGGTTAAACTCTCTGTTGTTTGCAGTGCAGGAGATGCTCCAGGCCTCCCTTTGAGATGCTGTTTGGCAGGAAACCGCGGGGGGTGTTAGACCTACTTAAAGAAAACTGGGAGGAAGGTCCAAGCCTGAGTAAGAATTAAATTCAATACGTTCTGGACCTGAGAGCAAAGCTGCACACACTAGGGAGGTTGTCACGAGAAATTTTGCCGTCAGCAACACCTGTACAACAGGGGGGCTAGACTCAGACAATTCACACTGGGAGACAAAGTACTTGTCTCTCCTCTCCTCTTACTCTCCTCTTCCAGCTTAAAGTTACTCGTCAAGTGGCAAGGGCCCTTTGTGGTCACACTACAAGTGGGGGACGTTATTATGAAGTGGTGCGTTCAGACAGGGGTGGAGCCACACAGATATACCACCTCAACCTCCTAAAAAAATGGAGAGAGGCAGAATCACTTCTCTGGTGACTTTGGTGAAGGATAGGGGTGAGTAGAGGCCTGAGGTACCAAATTCAATAATTTCTGCCTCACTCCATTGTGATAACCATCTCACGTCTGCCCAGAGAGCAGATGTTGCTCACTCACCTGCCCGGTCACACCACACACATACAGCGACACTTTGGAACTAACCCAGGCATGACAGTGCATTTACAGCCCTATAGAGTACCTGAACAAATAGTTCACAAGGCATTGGCTGTTATGCTGGATATGGGATTGAAAGAAGAGTCACACAGTGCATGGTGTAGCCCTATAGTCCTTGTGGTGAAGAAAAATGGGTCTATACGATTCTGTGCAAACTACCACAAGGTGAATGAGGTGTCGCAATTTGATGTTTATCCCATGTCCCGGGTCAACGAACTCCTGGACTGGTTGGGCACTGCTCATTTTTTCACAACACTGGATTTGACCAAGGGCTACTGGCAGATTCCCTTGTCTCCAGAGTCTAAGGAAAAGACAGCTTTCTCCACTTCGTTTAGGTTGTACCAATTTGACATCCTTCCTTTCAGCTTGATCCCAGCCACTTTCCAGCACCTCATGGACCGTGTGCTGCGTCCGCACGCTCCCTATGCTGCTGCCTACCTGAATGATGTTATCATCCACAGTGACACCTGGGCAGAGCATGTGCAGCAGGTGGCTGCGGTACTGGAGTCTCTGAGGCAAGCAGGGCTCACGGCCAACCCGAAGAAGTGTGCGGTTGGACGGAGTTAGGTACAGTATCTGGGGTACCACTTGGGAGGCGGGCAGGTGCACCCTCAAATGGAAAAGACAGCAGCCATCGCATCCTGCCCGCCTCCCAAGACCAAAAAAGAGGTGAGGCAGTTCCTGGGGCTGGCTGGTTATTACCACAGGTTTGTCCTGAAGTTCATGGAGCTGATCAGCCCCTTAACTGACCTCACTTGGAAGGGTGCCCCAGATATGGTCTAGTGGATGGAGTGGTGCCAGGTGGTGTTTGACCAGGTGAAACAGGCTTTCTGTGGGAAACCCCCTTCTCCACACTCCTAATTTCCCCCCCCCCCTTTTGTTCTGCAGACTGATGCCTCGAGCAGAGGGCTGGGGGCTGTTTAGTCCCAGTAGGTAAAGGGGTCAAGAAGGGTGGCATGGGATTGCACCCATCCCCCTTGAAATCTGATTGCCCCCCAGTCTTGGAGCCTGACTGTCCAAATTGACTTGCCTTTCATTGAGCTTCTAGCTACATTCCGCAAACACCAAGCTGCTATCTGACATGCTTCAGTCACCATCACTAGACCTAGCGAGAGCTGTTCTTTTTTGATGAGTTATGGGGTGAGGTCTTAAGACACAGCTAAAAAAAAAAATGCAGTATCAGCATTGAAATGGTGAAAAAAGGAAGCACAAGACCAGCTCTAGACTAGAAGGCTCTATAATGACATCAACTGTTGGTGAGCGTAGGAATGACCAAGAGGACAAGAAAGCCCATCTTCTATCCAATCCTTGACTCTTTGACTAGTGAGTTACATTTCTCCTAGCCCAACTGCAATATAATGAGATGTGCTCAGGCCAGTGTTCATCCTAACACTGACTGAGGTTTTTAAAAGAATTGGGGGTTTTCTTTTTATGCAGAGATCTATGACTCAAATTTGGATGATCTGAGACATGAGCTGCACCAAGTCAAAAGGATTTTGGAGAGGAAAAGAAAAGGGGGAATGCAAAAACTGACCAGCATACTGGAGGGTTTGAACCTTTCAAAGAGGTGTTCCTTGAACTTTTCCACTTGTGTAAAATTGCTGTTGCAATACCATTGAGCACTGCTGCTTGTGAACAGTTTTTCCACACAAAAATTTATCAAAAATCACCTATGAACAACCATGACCAATGAGCTCCTTAGTGACCTGGGAATGCTCAGTATAGAGTCATGGGAGTCAAAGTTGTTGGATATGGACGAGTTTATTCGACTATTTAGTAGCCAGCACAAAAACCGCAGAATACAGTTGTTTTGAGGCAGACCATAGCCAAGCTGTGTGAAGGTGCAGGTAAGGCACATAAATAGGAGGGAAGGAAACATATTAAATGACAGTCTTGTAAAGTTATTTATAAGGGAGTTATATTAAATATTTTTGTGATTAAAAAAAGAACTATACACAATTTGAATATGGTAACTTGCCAGTTACTTACCAGCCGCTTACATAACAGCTTAGCAAAAACTGGAAACTGAGTCTTTGTACTTTATACTGACATTACTCTCTGTGAATACATGACCAGCCTTTATTACAGGATGTCAGTTTGAGCTGAGAAACTTCGCAGTGATCTGATATGTGCCTGCTCTGTTGTATTTAGTAAGGCAGTCTTGCTTTCTATTGTTGATCATTTTCTGCCTTTGCAAAGCATATTAGCAAAACTGCATCATGTGATCTGTAGATCTTTAGGGTATACATATCTACTGAATAGTTGCATTATTACACAACAAAGGAACTATTACCACACTGAGATTTTACTCCTGCAGTTCTACACCTTCTTGTATGTACTGTGACAGTTAACTGTAAGAAGCTGTCTAATGTCCTTACTAAGGCATCTTGCAGTTACCCCCCCCCCCCAACTCAATCTAGCAAAAGGTATTGTAATGACACTGGAAAAGCTTCTACGTGTTTTATATAATTTCAGGTATTTGTTTCTGCAATGTGTGTTACAAATAAATATTGTTAAATGAATAATCATTTTTTAGTATATAAAAATGGTCATTGCTCTATTAATGCAAAAATATTAATCAGTATAAAATTTTCAACACTGTAGTTATTTTTGATACCTTTTTCTGATTGCTATAGCACATTAAGCAGATAAAAGATCTGGAATTGATTCCAAGTGTTGAACTTGGATTGGTAGTTTTTTTTTGTACTGGAACTTGGAATTGGATGATCACAAATTTCTTTCCTTGGTTAAGAAACACCTCTTCATTTCTAGCCAAGTCAAACACACTCTTGTATAGGCAGGCACTGTCAATCAAGAGAGGGTTTACAACAAGGTGCAAACCATGGGTTACACATTACTTGTTACTTTTCTTAAAAGTAATGCAGTATGTTATTTAATTACTCGCTGGAGAAGTAATTCATTACACTACTCATTACATTACTTTCGCGTTATTCTATAAATTCACCTGAAAGGCACATAATGTCATATAATTGCCAGTTAATATTATAAACCTGAGGGTACAGTTACCTATTCTAATGAGGACACACATACAATTTTTCTTTCTTTTAGTTTTTATGTATGAACACAAAACCCCTGCTGCTAAACTAATTTACCCTTGTGGGACAATAAAGTATTGAATTGAATTGAATTGAACTGAATTGACAACACAAAGCAAAGATGAAAACCAGCCTAAAAAGACCTGAAAGCAATAGCCACAGTGATTCTACTGTAGAAACATGTACAGGTGGAAATGGAGGCTACAATGCTGCAAGCTTTACTGCTCATCACTGCCTTTGTTACCTGTTGAAGTTCAGGGTCTGGCTGCTGGGCTGGGGTAGTTATTCATCAGCTTTAGCATTCTGGGTTCTTGGCTAGCTTTGTGCTAACATGCTGTCTGTGCAGATGCTTGCTTGTTTCAAATCATCCAAAAATTTAATATTAGACAAAGATAACTAAATACAAAATGCAGTTTTTAAATGATTATTTCATTTATTAAAGGAAAAAAGCTATCCAAATCTACCTGGCACTATGTGAAAAAGTAACTGTCCTCCAAAGGCTCATCTCACACTTGCCAAAAGACATCTTAATGATCCCCAAAGACTTTTGGGAAAATATTCTGTGGACTGACAAGACAAAAGTTTAAACTTTTTGGAAGATTTGCATTCTGTTACATCTGGCATAAAACTAACACAGCACTTCATAAAAAGAACAATCATACCAACAGTGAAACATGGTGGTGGCAGTGTGATGGTCTGAGGCTGCTTTACCTGTGTATTTACTCGGGTTATCTTTGTCTAATATTAAAATTTGTTTGATGATCTGAAACATGTAAGTGTGACAAATATGGGGGAAAAAAAATAAATCACGAAGAGGACAAATACTTTTTCACAGTACTGTATGTACGCAAGGGCGTAAGAGTCAGAAAAGCTATTTTATGGATTTAATAATTACATTTTTTTTGTAACATTTTCATTGTTGGACTTTTTACTTGTAATGGGTTACCTTTAAACTGTGGTAAACATCATACTTTTACATACTTAGTGTACTTTTATATACTTATCACACTTAGTATTGCACCTGAATACTTCTATGATGGTAAGCTCCTCAAAATTCTATCATGTTAAACATCTGATAACCTGTGTAAACCTCTGCAGGTTAATTTTTTTTTTAACATACAAAGCTTATCTCTAGTTACATTTAGGTGACTTCTAAACTACATTTTTAATATGTAGGACAACAGGACAGAATTTGAGCTTAAAATGCCACATATGTTATTCACATACAGTTTTAAACCTTTTCAAACGTTGGATTGCACTGAAGTTAATGACATAATAACAACCTCATAACATAAAACAGCACATTTTTAAGCATCTTGTTCTTGTTTTTAATGTGCTGTCCTGTAGATTGTAGATTAAACAGGGTCTACTATTAAGATTGTGAGACTCTATAACTAATGAGTAGGTTTAAAATATTTTTAGAACAAATCCAAAATCCTCAGAAATGTACGTTTAATTATGATTGTCACTGAACACAATAAATATTTTAAATATCTGAGCATAAGTATGTGTGATCAATATGACAGCAAAAACAAGGCTAGCTGGTGACTAAGGGACAAGTTAATTTGATATATGGTGCAGGAACATGACACAATGAATAATTCTTGGGAAGGATCCAACAATAATCTCTCATGGCAACACCAAATCCAGGCAGAGCAAAACACACACACAGCTTTGTCAAAGAGCAGCAGCATATAATGGATTAAGTTCCACTCTGCTCAATCCTTCTATTTCTTCAACACTGTGTCACTTGGGAAAGTTAACGAGGTTAGCTTAATGAGAACAGCTTCTCCAAAAAAATGTTTGTGGATAAAAGTCGTTGTTAAAAAAAAAAATGGATCACCATTGTCCAAGCAGGTTACAGCTTTCTTCATATCAGGATGAGACTATGTGATGATTGCAGCAGCATGCCTTAAATGAGAGTGGCAATATTTAAAAAATATGGGCTGAATACTGTGCCTCTGATTAGAAAACAATCTACCAAGACTATGGCCAGAAAACAGAACCTGACAATCATAAAGCAGGAAATGGCTGCCTGTAAAATATGGCAAAACTTTTTACAATGAACTAAAACTAGAAGGAGTAACACTAAGCAACAACATAGAGCTGTTGCTTTCCTGTTGTGCAGTTTGACATTTAGTTTTCAGGATCTTTCCTGCTTGGACTTAGTTAAGCTTAAAATGGTTACAAAATCTTGGTTGATGTCCTCCTTCATGACATAAGTGTTAAAAACAAACTCTGAAATACCTGATTCCTTAAAAACTGTTAAATATCAGACTAGATTTAAGGGTGTCTGGATATAATGCAAGAGGGAACCTCTGGGGCTGAATAAGAAAGCCAACACAGACAGGCCAAAAAATGCAATTCTGGCTGCAAAAGTTAGTAATTCCCTATAAATGCCCAACTTTAAAACATTAAAAACACATTTACAGCTAGGTAAATTGGCCGCTACCCAATTTAATAACGTGTATGCAGGGTATTTTTTAGAACACATCCATTTGGATATTAGTAAGGCTTAAAATTAGAGTTGTGGCTGCTTTGATTGGTGTGCTGATACAGAGAACTGTAGCTGATCATGCTACAGGTTTCACCCCTGCTAGTATAAGTCACTGAATTGGACCCCTGACTGTGTTTGTACTGTTGTTGCCATCTGGTGGGGTTTTAAAGTGAAATTCTATTTAATTAGTCTGTGACTTAGCACTAAAAGTCAGCACATTGTTGACTTGAAATGCAACTTGCTAGCAAAAAATGTAGCACTCCACATGTAGTAACTTCTGGCCCAAAAAAACTGAGGTTTAAACTGAGGTTTTGCAGAGTCAAAAACCAAGGGCTGACATCACGGTAGTTACGTCCATCTTATACATACAGTCGTGAGTGCAATGACCAAAAATCCAAAGTGCACATTTAAAATATCTTTCTGTAACTGTGTGAACATTTAGTAAAGTTTAAACTATTGTATACAGGGTATTTGTTCATGTTTGTTTTTCAACACTTTGTCAGAGAAGAGTTCAACCAAGACTTTCCTTTCCAGCCCCACAACCCAGTGCAGCATGGTCTATCACAACAGAGCAAAACATAATGCAATAAGTTAATGAGCATTATTCACATCACATTATGCACAAATATGCATATTCAGATATATTATAATTTTTACTTATCCAATCATATTAAAATAATGCATAGATATAAAAAAAACACATTACAAAACAGTCATTTGTATTAAAATAAACAATCTGTACAAAAACAATTGCCATATATTTTTAGGATTTTTTTCCATGTATAACAGAATAGGAAAAATAAAAAAATAAATATCCTATGTACATCACACAAGCCATTCCAAAGTTATCGTCACTGCAAGGAAAAAACAAAAGGCAAAATATCAGTTGTTAGTTCACACAATGTTCCTTGTGAAGTTAGAGTGATGAGCAACAACACACTATGCCAAACATACTTTATTCCAGCATCCAGGTACAGGTAAGCCATCATCTCCCTGGAAAAGAAAAAAAACAAACAAGATGTGAAGTAAAAAACTCTGAACATTTTGAACATAAGCAATATGATATAAGCAACAATGTATATTAAAACATTTTACAGTTATATAATGAAAATAACAGTAAAAACATATTTTGGCCACCCAGGATTCTAAAAGTGCAACTCATGCATATTTTGTGTATTCCTTGCAGGTAATGAAGACAACTCTGTATTATTACTTGTAAATTGTTTCAAACTAAACAATAGCCATTCTCACAAAGAATTATAAATGTCAGTGTTGAGAAATGCTATTAATGCTAAAGTTCAAACAGCTCAACCATCTTCTTAACAGGAGATATGTTGAGATGGTGAATTTGTGGCAGTTCAGGAGGAAATCTGTGACTATGAGTATAACTGCTCCCAGCTGTACAGAAAAACATCATCACCATAGCAGCGATCATGCATATTATAGTATTTACAGCTTTTTGCTATAACAAGCAGATAGAATAAAGCCATGATTTCACAGGTTCCCAAACTTTTTCAGAAAGTATGATCTTTCCACATTAAGGAATCTGAAAGAAATCAAAGAAAAAAAAACTTTTCCAGTTGTTAAAATAGCTTCTGAGAACCTGAGTGTCCAGCAAACCGCAGTCAACTAACAACTAATTTTCATTCAATTTTGAGCCTAAGTAGCAGGCACGTGAAATATAACCACGAATTTTAGATTTCTCTATATTTAAATGGTCTGATTCTTATATAGTGCTTTTCTACTCTCCCGGAGCACTCAAAGCGCTTTAACAACATGCCTCATTCATACAAGCACTTTTTTCTAACATTCATACTCCAATGGATGCATCGGAGAGCAACTTGGGGTTATCTTGCCATGCAGACTGGAGCAGCCAGGGAATAAACCACCAACCTTCCAATTAGTAAGTGACCTGCTCTACCTCCTGAGCCACTATCTATCTATCTATCTATCTATTTATTTAGAGGTCCTTTTACACTGTGGCATTGAGTTTGGGTAGAGACATGCTGCACAATTCAGACAGAGGCTTTTTTTAGTTATAAGTCTGTGAAAGAAATAATAGATTTTAGAATCATAATAAAGTCTAAGCCTTACCTGTGAAAAGGAAATTAAAGAGACCTACACAGTTCCCTTTATATATTTACAGATTTATAACTACACTGAGTAAGCAGATTAGGGAATCTCTTTTATATCTGGAAGTTACACAATCTGCAAACAGCTGTTTAAACTAATGTTTTTTTTCTAGTTGTCCTTGTTATGACACATGTAGACACAGCCAATCTATACTGGCATCTCCAGATCCTTCGAAGAAGCAAATTACATAGTGAAAAGCAAAATTTGTAGGTTGGTTTTGTAAGGTTAAAATTCTACACAGAGAAAAAAGAAAGAATCATCACTACCACCTTGTAAACCTTCCCTTTCACTCTTGCTGCTATGCTTCTGTCAGAAATCATCATTTGAATAGTATCCTGTATGTCCTCATTCCACCACCAAGTCTCCTTGTCCTCTTTCCTCTGTCCAGAGGATACTTCTTAGTCTGTTCTTCTGCATTTCTCTCCTCAACACTATACCTACCCAACACCTCCTCATCACCTCTGTTCCCTTCACCTACATGTCCACTGAAGCTGACTTCAATCACCACTCTCCACCCTGGAGACACTCTCTGCCACTTCGTTGAACTTACTCCAGAATTCCTCTCTTGTAACTGACATTCAACATGTGGGGCATACGCACTGACAGCATCCGACATTGCCCTTTCAATTTCCAGCTTCAAAATAATGATCCTGTCTGATACTCTCTTCACCTCCACAACACTATAAAACACTATTCTTCCTTCAAGATTACTCCTACTACTCTTCCTGTCTCCACCATGGTGGAACACATTGACTCCACCTCCAATGCTCCTGGCCTTGCTTCCCTTCCACCTGGTCTCCTGTACACACAATATATCTACCTTCCTTCTCTCCATCATATCAGCCGACTCTCTCCCTTTACCAGTCCATAGTTACTACATTTAGAGTTCCTACTCTTGCCTTCACACTCCTGCCTTTCCTTCTCTCTCGCCGTATCCTAAAATGCCTTCCCCCTCTCACAGAATCTGAGGTGGTCATTGTTAACCCAGGCTCTGACCAATCCAGGATGGAAATCTCATTCTATATGATCCACATGTTTTTTTGTGTTTTTTAAAAAAAATCACGCTTGATTTGGTAAAGATTTTATGCCGGATGCCCTTCCTGATGCAACCCTCCCCATTTATGCGAGCTTGGAATGGGCACTAGGAGTACACTGGCTAGTGGCCCCCGTGGTTGCTTTTCACTACCTGTGGTATTCTACTGCCTTGTGGATGGGGAAAAATTGTATCCCATGCAAAAGACACTGTAGGAAACCATGAGTAAAGGCACTACTGTATTTGAAAATAACAGTGACAAGGTTTTAAATCTAAGGTTAATTCAGGCTATGCAACTAGTATATTAGTCACAATCATATCTATATCTGATGTTATATTTAGAAGGTTTTAGTAGTGATAACACTGAGTGAACTCGTGTACAGTTGTGGTCGTAAGTTTACATACCCTGGCAGAATTTGTGATTTTTTTGGCCATTTTTCAGAGAATATGAATGATAATATAAATATATAGTGGTTGGATGAAGCCATCTTACTATTCTTCACTGATCGAAGAAAATAAGAACAACCCCAGGTTTCTCTTCAGCACTGTAGCCAGGCTGACAAAGAGTCAGAGCTCTGTTGAGCAACGCATTCCTTTAACTGTAACTAGTAACGACTTCATGAATTTCTTCACTAACAAAATTATAACCATTAGAGAAAAAATTATTCACAGCCATCTCACAGACGTATCATTAAGTACAGCTACTTTCAACACTATTGATATTTATTTAGACTCTCTCTCTCCGATTGATCTTTCTGAGTTAACTTCAATAGTTACTTCCTCCAAACCATCAACGTGTCTATTAGACCCCATTCCTACAAGACTGCTCAAAGAAGTCCTACCATTAATTAATACCTCAATCTTAAATATGATCAACTTATCTTTATTAATGGGCTAC
>VUQS01070897.1:0-12073 GCA_015108495.1 Heterochromis multidens
TTTGGGTTATTTCAGACTTTTTTGTTTACTACATAATTCCATATGTGTTCATTCATAGTTTTGATGCCTTCAGTGAGAATCTACAATGTAAATTGTCATGAAAATAAAGAAAAAACATTGAATGGGAAGGTGTGCCAAACTTTTGACTGGTAGTGTATGGTATCAATTTGAAAATCCTACATCGCCTCATTCTCGAGTTATCGTGTTTACAAAGTTGGGAGTGTACGCCGCCCACCCGCCTGCCTGGCAGAGTGACGACAGTACCCCTCAGCCTTTTATGGCTGAGGGGTAAAAATTGTATACATTCAACTGATCTAAACTGCTTTAACTCAAATTAAAACAATGACTAACAAAATGACCTCATGTAAAATTTGACTCTATTTTAGTAACTTTGATTGATATATCATTAAACCAGTGGGTTTACCTTTTTAAAGACCTCTATAACCGAGGCCTTTGCTTCAACTTGCTCCAGGGACACGAAGGCCTGCTCGGTCCCGTCAGACCTGGGCTCCATCTCAGCTTCAGCCTCACTGCTGCCCTTGGCCGAGTTGCTGATTACTGATCCATTAGTGTGCCCGGTCAGCTTGCCATTTTCCACCATGCTGCTCTCTGCAATTGAATGTATACAAAGCATCATTCCACTGTTTCACTTATACACAAAAACCTTATTGTTCAATATGTGCTCAAATGTAAAGTTTCAAATATGAGATCTGGTTAAGTGAATTATGACTAACTGGATGTCTTTGGGCTTTTTAGCATTCATAAAAAGGCAGGAGGCTGTGTGAGTCTAACAGACCCCATCTTTGTCAGGCGCAGTCTAATTGGATAAATACAGGGTAAACTGACTTAATGAGATAATGTTCCACTGAATTGATCAACCAGACTGCAAGGGACAGAATTGTGAACTGAGTCGAAACGCAAACAAACATTTACTCACTGCCACAGTAATGTCTGACAGATTTTAAGGCTGCTGTTGTTAAACAGCTCGCTCTCCAAGATTAGAATACATGCTGAAAAGATCAAGTGTCCCTGCGGAGCAACTTGGAAACAAATGGCATTAATTCTGAGATTGTGAAGAGGAGTTGGTGAAGTCCCACCTTTCAGCAGCTCGTCTGTGGTGTCTGCCTCATACTTGCTGCTTTTGTTTAGATAATACTGAGCAAACTCCTGCATGAAAACATAAAAAAAAAAAACCCCAAATGAAGTCAAGCAGTTGAAATATAAAAATAAAATAAAGATTATGTTGTTGGGATAAGATATTTGTAATCATGTTTATACTATAGTGGATTCACTTCAGTTAAAGGATGAGTAGTTAAAGGTCTAGTGCATTATTAGTCTGTTACTTAGAACTAATTAGCTGGTATGTGTACTTTAGAAATGCAGCTTGGTAATGAAGCTTGCTGGCATGAGGATCCAAATATGATCACCAGTGACTCTAGATAAACCAACATGGTGGCAAAATACAAAGTCCAAAACCAATGGACGTGGCTACATCCATCTTTCATCTATTTTATATAGTCTGTCAGCACCACGAATACTAGTCGATTTAACTAATTATTCTATTATTAATTATCACAGGATGTTACGCATGTTACTAGCATAGTTCTGTTTTATTTATACTGCTTCCCTGCTCCAGGTCTCTGCTTGTTCTCAGACGAGGCAGTTTTACACTGGCAGTCCAAAATGTTCATTTGCTAATGCTGCTAAAGCTTTCCTATATGCTGACAAATTGTCCACAGTGCCACTATCTGAAAACATAAAAGCCTGGCAGGAGATTTTGTATTTACTGAAACCATCTTCAGATTGCTCTCTTAGTTCAGTGTGCAGGTCACAAACTAACAGTAGTTAAAGTAAGGTCAGATGGATTGTGGGTAATACAGTTATGCAGAGAAGACAGCTGACTGACCAGGCGTGGCAGCAGCAGGTAGCTGAAGAGTGTGAGCAATGTTCCCAGACATGGTGTGATAAAGTACCCCAAAGCTGCCGTATCAGAGCCTGTATCACCTGAGTGACAAACACACACAAAGGCGAGTTAGTACTGAAGGATTCTGGGACAGAAATATAAGTGGGAAAAAAAAGTGTTCAACAGAAGCAAGTGTACACTGTGTCCTTTGAAAGCAGTGTGCTGTGCGGTGTGTGGCGTCATGCTGATTGGACTAGCTCCACATTAATTTTCAATGCTCTTGGTTACCAAGCAACTGAGGATTAAGCACCCATTGGTGGGTTGTGTGGATGTGAGTGACTCACTGGCTATAGCTAGAAGCATGGCGATGGCAGCGAAGGTCCCAGCGAGACCCTGGCCACTCATGAAGATGCTGCTGTACTTCTGAGGCAGCATCCCCACAAGACCAAACAGACTGCCCTGCAGCACGGCACCAAACGCTGAGGAAGGAGGAGGAGGAGGGGGCTTTTATTGTAGTATCATATCACTCAAACACATCTGTCTCCTACACACACACACAGAGAAGCACACTGACTTACAGTTGATGAACCAGATTGTAGCCATGGTGACCGAGAAAAAGCGGTCTTCCTCCATGGGCACTTTGACCAGCACTGCTGTGAGGATGAAGAGCAGGAGGATAAAAACAAGGCTACCTGCGACACGAATCACCTCCGATATCCTGAAACACAACCAGATACAACCCCCATGGTAAGAATTCAACCAAAGAAAACACAAGATTTAACAGAAGAGAGGGTGAGAAATATCCCACAGAGGAATATTGTGAGTGTTCACTATAAACAAATGTCCAACAACAAGAACCATTACTTTTACAGGGCATTATTGGGAAAGACACAACCCTACTTGTATGGAAAAACACACACAGCAAATCATCTTCAACACACTGTCATCCTCTAATAGACGATGAGCATCCATCGGTTAAAGTGACAGCATTTTGTTATTCAGACACGGGTTACTTTTCCACTGATGTTCCTTGTGGCTATTTTCAGACATTCTTGCAACATGAAGAGAGCCACCATACATGTGACAAACAGTGGATGAGATCAGAGTTTTCTCACTACGCCATAGCAACAAGGGTGTTTTTTCTGTTATCTGCTTCTTGGGCTAACGAGGTGTCCATTAATGTGACTGCATACAGTCCAGACTTGTGTTATGTTAAAAGACAGAAAAATGTTGCTACGTCTAATAAGATTACCACTGCCATTACTTAAGGAAAATTTACTAGCTTGCTCACTGAGACATAAAGCTGACAAGTTCAAGTGCAGCCAGATTAACAGAAAGGAATGCATGTTTGAAAGGGCCTTAACACAGTCACTGACCTCTGATAGAGGAAGGAGTTGAGCAGGGTAAATAGCAGCAGGGGCAGCTGGGACAGCAGGGTCATCCAGTTGTTGAAGTAGTACTCTTTGCGGATGACCACTGTGCCGTTGCTCCATTCTGTCGTATTTAGTCGACCTTGGAAATACTACAAACCACAACACAGGAGTTAGATTATCACTGCCAAATTCTATTTACTTCTTACTTTTGCTACTAAGACAAAATTGTATCATCTCCGTTTTTTTTTTTTTTTCTTTCACACACTTAAACAGCTAAATACCAGAATTCCTTAATCCCTGACCCCTTTAATGACTGTTCATTATGAAAAAGTGTCACTCTGACTAACCCACAAAAGAATTAACACCAAATTACCAGCCCTCAGATTAACTTGAGCCTCTTTGGTTTTGCAGGAGAAAAATTTACTTTTTTTTGGTTCATTCTTACCACATCATCTTCCAGTAAACAGCCTACCCAACACAAACACAATTAACAGCTGAAAATAAGCAAACATTTAGCAGCAACACTATAAGACTATTATTGTGTCAAATGTGAGTAGTGTTTATAGCTTGATCAGCTAGCCCTGACTGCCCAGAAAAACAGGAAGAAAAAAGTGCAGTGTTTAAAAAAAGACCACTTCACGACAAGCACCTGGTTTATTTATAGGACTTACTTTGATAGAGGTGATAAAATACCTGATTATTTAAAGAGCTCCCCCCAACATGAAGACAACTTTGTGCCAGTTGAATATAGCAGAGATCCAGACAAGTGTAATAAAGTCATCTGACTTGCTGCTGAGACCTTTGTTGTAATGGTCACTGTCACACAGCTGCACCCTCTATCAGGAAATAGCTGAAAATACCAGACTGAAGTGTCAGTACTTTCAGCAGGACTTAAAGTGCTTGTAAGGCCTACGAAATGCACATAAGCTAGATGTGAAAAGATGCTTCACCTGAACACATGAACAAGTGAGGTGAACCATACTGTTACCCAAAGTCAGCTGACACACCTATGGTTCCCCTTGGGTCATAACACCTTAAACCCAGACTGCATAACTTCAACAAATTACCTTAACTTTTTGCAATATATTACACTATTCCAAGACAGTCTTTTTGAAGCTTTTTATTCTAAAACATTACAAAAAAAGCTATATCTGACATAGAAAATGAAAATATATTTTAATTGGAAAACTAATGTATGCTTCATGTATCAGATTTAGTGCCTTTGAAGGAGTAACCATGTTTTATTCATGTTAAGTTGTGTTTTTACCAAAGAAGCAGTCATAAAAAAATTCCATGGCAGCAGAGTTCCCAGGCCCAGAATGAAGAAAATTAATCCCACCAAGTAGTGTCTGTAGATAGGAAAAAGGGGTGGAAGGAACTACGTGAATATAATTCAAATCGTCTGTCCCCTTCTGCAACAAAACTCTTTTAGAAATCGCACAGAAACTGTGGTTGAGAGCAAAACATCTTTTGCCAGATTTGGGATCTTGGGATTAGTATTCGAGAACAAACAGTGGGAAGTGAAAGTTGTTGCTGTTTGCTGTGTAACATTTTAACTCACCGGTCCTGAGGAGTGTCTGTTCGTCGCTTCATCCTGATGTCAGAGTTTCTGTTGAGACTCTAAGGCCAACAGGAGAGAAGAAGGGTCAGTCACATCTCCAAAGACTGGAAAGCATGTCGTTTGTGTGCTCGACACTCTTCTGCCAAGGTTTCACTAATTAGTAATGCAGGAATGTGTTTAAATACTAGCAAGAGGCTGTGAGGGGTTGGCCAAATACAACCGGTTCCAAAGACGCTGTACAGTACAGTGGGGGGTTGTGTGTCTAGATCAGGGGTGTCAAACATAAGTCCCGGGGGCCGGAATTGGCCTGGCAAACGCTCCAATCGGGCCCACTGGAGAGCTTTGGAAAATGTGAAGGAGGGCATAAATTTTGGACTTTTAAATATATTTTCATAAGTTTTACAGCTTTTCCTACTGATGTAGACCTCCCCCATGGCCATTCACACTACACCAAAGATTTCTTTAATTTACAACAACAGCATTTCATTATCATGTAGAAAAACTGAGACACTGTTGAAACTTCCCTTTTTCTTACATTAAGATATTTCAGGGAATAAATGTATAGTTAAACCTCTTTATACTGACATAAAGTTGAGGTTCACTCCCACTTAAGATCACAGTGGGCTGTATGTGGCCCACAATGTAAAATGAGTTTGACATCCCTGGTCTAGATGTAAGGTAAAGTCTCTTTACTTGGACTTGTCTACGTCATGTAAAATAAGAACAAACCAAATTATCTAACAGCTTGTAGTTTAAGCAGCTATGAATGACAGGAGTGCATACATCTAATTAAACAACCTGACTAAGTGGAGTTTCAAAGATTTTCAATAAAGGTTTCAGCAATGGAAACAGCAGTGGAGGCTGGAACAAATTCAGTCCCTCTCTAATGTGTCCATTAGTCATGAATTTGACTTCACACCTTGTGCACACACAAATACTGCAGTACAGCCTCGGGGAGGACTGACAGGTATTGAGTTCTCACTGGAAAATCTATTTCCACTCACTCACAGGAGGACATAGTAAGGCTGCTCGACTGTTTATTTTCTAAACTAATTTTTAAAAATTCAATACACAGGAAAACATACAACTGAATATATAATATTCATGTCTTTTCTGTACATTGCAATGAAAAGATACTTCACCGGCAGACATTTCCATTACCACATCACTCATACCACTGATAAATTAACAGTACAAGAACTGTAAACATTTGGTGCTCATATCTAAAAGATAAAGTAACAAAGAAGCTACTTTATCGTTTAGATAAAGTAGCATATCGTTCACCATAAAAGACTAAGAACAGAAGAGGTAACTAGACTTCTGACACTGCCTATAACAGTGTCCAATTTTCACCAAACCCAATCGGTCCTCGACTACAATCCTGCTAGGATTTTCTCTTTTTTTTTTTTTTACTAATTTTACTCATACATAAGTATTAGAATAATGGAGTTTATATTTAGTTCACAATCTAATCATCAAGTGATAAAAAGCCGAAAAAGAGATTAAAAAAACTGAGATATGGCCCAAAAATCTATGTCCAAGTTTGAAAATCCTAGGTGATTTTCAGAAACGTTGACCTCTGACCTTGACCTTGACCTCAAGGTCAGCGAGATTCTAACTTGTCCGAGATTTTTAGTAGATACACCTATGGTATGAATTTCAAAATCCTACGTCGCCTCGTTCTCGCGTTATCGCATTCACAAACTTGGGTATCCATGCTGCCTGCCCTCCCGGCAAGGTGACCACAATGCCCCATCAGCCTTTTTGGCTGAGGGGTAAAAAAATATACACTTCTAATTCCAATTTTATTTACCGGTACTTCAGTTTTCTTTTTACATCTAATTTGTTATGCACATGCATCAAAATCAAAGCCCACAGGCCAAATCTGGCTTCACTTCAGGTTCTCCACAGATTTTGGTCTCGTCTTCCTCCTTACAGCTATGGTCTGTGATGCACACCCCACAGATGCACTGAAGTAAACAGAAGGACCTCCCTTGGAGCTGCAAGCTAACAAGCTAGTTTACCTTCTTTTACATCAGGATATTCATTATTTTATTAAAAAGGCTCCATACTGCCAGAAGCTATCATATTCAGGCTTTTCAAGCGGGTGGTTGTGACTAGCTTTATGGGAGACTTTTTGTAAGAGTATAATCAGAATGCAGTATTGTGGCTTAACTAAAGAGACTGATTGCTATGCCGCTTGTTGTTGACTGGTTGAAGGCTTTATCTGGACCACAGAGTACATGAGAAAAGCAATATGGGACATGCATTTTACATTAAAGCAGGTCAATAAACTATATGTGTGGCCTGTGATCTGATTCTCAGTTCCTGTTGTTGCCCTTAGGGAAAGTGAGTTTGACACCCAGTGCCTAATTAAATTTCTGTTTTGGCTTTCCCTTTGGACAGCTGTGTTTCACTATTCCTAAAAACTGACACTGACATGTTTCACTTCTCTCTCACTGCCATAAATACTCCCATTGTTCCCCTGACCCAGTCATGACTAATCTTGTGTTTTGTTTCAGTCCAGAATGAGTGATTCTTTATTTATCCATATACACATATAGCTCTAAGTTGTACAGCACAGTATTTTTCTTTCTAACTGGCTAAATCAAAACATCCACTCTTTTTCAGAAGCTCCTTTGCTTGTGTTGGTTTCCTGAAGGATCAGGCTGTCTGTTACACAGCTGAAGGAGGATGTAGTATGACCAATTCTCCTTTCCCACTAACTCCACAGGTTTCTGGTTTCCACTTCTTGGTTCTTGGTTTACGTCACTGAAACTTGTAATTTGACACCTCCTTTTTCCTTCCAACAAAGGCAGGTGTGACAGACACAAAGAGAGCTGCTTTAGCCCCAAAGCCAAAGTAAAACAGCAAACCTAGTTTAAAGTCATACGAGTTACAGTTGAGTTAACGTTCTTCACTTCACTGTTATGATTGTCCTTGTTTTTCCATGAATGGCAGGGTTTATAAACCTTGCTGTGTTAGATAAGCTAAAAAAAATCAATGTCTGTTTCCTCCCTGGTGAGACAGTTGGTTGAACAGCCTCCGCCTGCCTCCCTCAGTGACAAAGCTTTCAAAAGCTATCGTTCACTAAATCAGCCTGGTCAGAATCTTTACAGTCTAACTAAACAGGATTTTTTAAGCAGCTGAGCAGAACTAATTAGACCGTACTAGTAAATCATGAACAAGGCTAAAGTCATGTGGCCATAAAAAGTTGTTATGTTGTTTTACATTATCAAACATATTACGAAAGACGTACGGGTATGGATAAGGCTCAGATGGTCACCATACTTGGCTTCAGCTCAATAATGACTACCTGGCGGCAGCTTCAAACAGCTAGAGGTACACTACTGTGGAATGAGATCACACTGCTCTCTGTACAGTCTGCGTTGGGTTTCCTGCGTGTCCCATCAAGGACAGACTGATGTCAACATGCCAAACATGTCCAGGACCTTAAGGTCAAGGCTTGAAGTGGACATAACAGGGTCACACAACCTTTCCTAGGTCTCCTTGTCTCAACAGAAATATCAGCTGGTTTCACTGATAAGCTACTTATCAGCTACTGAAAATGTTTATGCCCATTGTTGCAAAACACATGAAGTGCATTCACTCTGTACTGACTGTACTGGTTTCTGAGGGCAAGTAGTTCTTCAGATGAAATAATCAATCTCTACAATGAGCAGAAAACAAAACACTAGCTGGCTATCAAAAGCCTCCTTTAACATTCTAGTCTGTCGCCCTGTCTTCTTTATTACAAAGGTCTTTCTGTCCCCTCTTTCAGCTCCAACAACATGCAGGACAGGCAGGACAAGAGGCCCCTTTTGCTCAAGTGGTAGACACCTCCCATGTCTGTGTAAATGAGACAAACTGGAGTAAATTTTAAGTACATAACTGCCCAACACAGCTCAAATGTCTTTCAGCTTCAAATCCAGCAGCTACAAGGAGATGCTCAAAGAACAATCTCTCCCTGTGGTGAAATTATAATACAAGTATAATTCAGCAGACTCTGAGTGTTTAGCTCGAGAGCTTGGAGGCGTTTAAACAGGATGTGTGTGTTAAAGATAATAGCTGAGAATGGCTGAAAAGGATTTACTCTGCTTCTAGCAACACCGAAACACCATTTGTGCCTTTTTAATTTAAGGACAAAACCTTATCTATCTCCAGATAGCCAAGTTCCTCAACCCACTTCAATTAAGGCCTTCCAATACACTTCATTTACTTAAATAAGGCATTCACACATGCTATATTTCTTTGACTGTCAGAAATCAATATACACCTTTGTGTTGGCTATGCAGACATGCAGGGGGACAACAGAACCTGTGGAAAACAGCCGTAAGGGAATTCTCTGCTATGTTCACACACACACACACACACACACACATACACCCACAAACCTCCAGAGACGTACAGTACAAGCAGCAACAAGCAACAGTTAAGTTCAAGTATAACTGAGCTCTCTGGGTGAAATGGCACCGTGTAAGGATGAACCTTAAAAAGAAGCTTTTCCAGGAAAGTTATCCAACCCCCCCAAAATGGCTCTTCCTTATGAATGCTCACACTCAGTGAAAATACACCGAATAAATGAAAACAAACCCATCAGGCCAAAGTACGTCAAGCCATTTGGGAACTACAGAGTCAGGTTTTTTTGTCAGGAGCTGCTTCTGTCATCTGTAATAACAAATCCTCAGTCCAGACATTCTGGTCCTTCAGCCTAACACAGTATAACCTTCAACTGTCAAGTCTCATCTTAAATTGAAGCGTACATCTGCATATATCAAACTGTGAGAGAAATGTACCCCTTTTGACACATAGCTCCCAAAATCTAAGAGTTTAGAAGTAATTAGATACACACTTATGAAGTCAAACAAAACTGTCACATTTTGTATTTTGTGTGAAATTATTTGCAGTAAAGGACTGCTTGATATATTGGACCCACAGACATGAGCAGATGCTTCTCTTCTTCTCTGGTGATGCTCTGCTGGGCCACCTTTACCTCATCCTTGTTGACGTATTACAGGGAATGTAGCTCAGCTGGACTAAGATCAAATGCCTCAGACAGGTGAAGATAGTCCACCTTCTCTAACATTACTGTCCTGCTAGGTGACTTATTGTGGACTTTAGGTGTATATCTTAAAATCTGAGCACACAGAAGGCTCCCACAAACAGTAAGCTTAACATGCAGAAACGGCAAGGGAAGAAACGAAGGGAAAACCTAAGGAAACTAATAATCTCATAGAAACAGTACCTGCAACTACGAATACTAAAGAACACACACAGAGATGATAATAGAAACTTACTAAGAATCAAGAAGAAAATCAAACAGAAAATACTCAACAATAAACTGAATCGAATAGTCCAAAAAACCCAAAACCCTGGTTTCATTCCCAGGATCATGACATATCCAAAGAGTACAGGCTTCATTAAGTGCTGACATAAGCCATCTCAAAGTAGAGAGGTGGCACTTTTATGTATTACTCATTATTATTATTATTTTTAACAAAGCCTGAAGGACAAAAAAAACTTACTACTATCCAAACCCCTATAATGTGCATGTAACACCTACAATGCTTCCGTAATGAGTCACAGGCGTCTCTTTTACAGTGATCTGGCCATGTGTTCATTAACACCAGAGAGAAACATACGTAGTGCACAATAAATTGTCCTTGTCAGACTAAATTAAGTACTACCTGATTAGATTAGTTTACTACTCGGTATTGTAAACGTTGGTCCAGCCATGTGTACTCCAGGAAATTCAGTCCAAGTTCATTCAGGAGAGTAAAATACTGGTTTTTTTTTCCCCCAACAGAGATGAAGATGCACCAAATACACCGAACGAATGTCATTTTAAGGTTAAGAAAATGTCCGTATTATCATGTTAATGTTAAAAAGTACGGTGAATTACGACAGTGATGCACCAGTTTGTACACGTTTTAAAGTGTGTCAGAGACGAGAAGCAGCTTCATCAGAGACAGTCCTTCCTTACAAGACGACGGCTGTAACAGCAGCGCCGTGTGCTAACACGGTGCCCGCTAACGTGATGCAGGAGAGTGAAGCAGACTCACTTTAGAAAAACCGATGAAAAATCATAATGTGCCAGTTTTCTTTAGAAAAAGCCGGAGGGTCCCAAAATATATATGTTCGCTGTCCATTCACATGGCGGGAAATGTATAAATGGCTCCGGTGGTTCGTAAATGTCACAGCCCTCGGTAAACGTGTGCCACTGATGTTCAGTCTATAGTATTTACCCGGCACTCCTCCGCCCCAAAGAAACAAAGCACTTCCGGTGTGCTGTTACCAGAACAGTAGTACTTTATCACAAACCACTACTCTGATTATTCATTTTCAGCTGACTTACATCATTAGCTCAAAATCAGTAGGTTATGTTAGAACCGCTTTTTCTCTTCTTTTTTTTTTCTTTTTTTTTTACTTAATTTGCCGAAAGTAGTTAACACAATTTTAAAACAAAACCCTAATTTAGGGTATATATAGATGCAAGCTTTGCAATTACTTGAGACAATAACATCAAATGATATCTATTTCACGTTTTAATAAATAAACGTACAGAAAAAAATGACAAAAACATCACCTTGTTATGTTAATTTTTTCTCCTATGAAAAGAGAAAAGAGACTGTTAACCCACATGCTCTGACTGAAGGTATACCATACGCATATGACTTAGTTTTTTTTATATATTTTTACTTGATACAGAGGCGCATAAACGCAGAGAAAGCATATAGAAAGGACATGAAGAGATGCACAAACCCAAAATCCAAACTGCCCTCTGCTGATTACATCTGGTACCTGTTTCACACAGCGTGAATTGCGTATATCAGATGCAGCTAAAGAGTTGATGCAATGTGGAGCATGATTTACACAGGTAATTTTAGGGCCATTATGCCAGTGGCATCACAAGACTGTTTCATTTTCAGCCATGTTCCAGATCATTTAAATCAGCTGATCATTAGCTGAGCAAAGAAACTGACTATTAACGACTACTAGTGAAAAAACAAATTTAATTTGTAATTGTAATTTAATTTTAAAAAGGTAAACTTTCATATATTCTTTATTCATTACACATAATGTGAAATATTTCAAGCCTTTTTTGGTTTAATTTTGATGAGCATGGCTTAAAGTTCATAATACTATATAAAGATTTACTTAATTAGTTGACAAATAACAAGCTCTGGGAGAGGAATCCACCTAATGCACGCAAAGTGATGCATGTGGCTAAGAAAC
>VUQS01070898.1:0-21531 GCA_015108495.1 Heterochromis multidens
TCTGTTCATCTGGACGTAGCGTTTTCAATGCTGTGATTGCAGCCATTCCCCAATCTCTGTGAATGGTACTCATGGCCATTGATCAATGGTCATGACAATTTGCATACTATTGATCATGAAACTGACCAAATGGCCCATTGTTAGTCAGTGGTGCTGGTTTCGGTCATTATGCAATGTACTGTTTATAAGGTTGGGAAACCTGCAGTCAGCTGAGACTGAAGAAGTTACTAGAAAGTGACGAAACGTTTCTCCCACTAAAAAATCGCTACGTCCAGATGAACAGATTCAACTTTTTAGTGTGTCTTTGTGTTGTTCCACTACAGTTTACTGATCCATCCATCCATCCATTTTCTTAGCCACTTATCCAATTCAAGGTTGTAAGGGAGGGCTGCAGCCTATCTGTCATAGGGCTGTCAAAGGGCAAGAGGCAGGGCACACCCTGGCCAGGTCAACAGTCTATCACAGGGCTAACACACAGAAAGAGAGAGAACCATTCTCACATTCACACTTACAACCAATTAGAATCACCAATTAACCGAGCATGCATGCCTTTGGACTGTGGGCCGAAGTACCTGGAGAGAAACCACAGGAGCATAGTGAGAACATGCAAACTTCACACAGTTACTGATGCAGCTTGCTAACCAGACTTGCTACTGTTAGATAAGTTTGGACTTCACCCTGTCCTCCAAATATGCTCACTTATTACTCAGAAGAAATTTTGGCAGCCAAACTGCTAATTCAAAAATTCAATTTTGGTTCAAAATGAGTACTCTATATCCATCTTTTATATATAGTCTATAGTACAGTTAATGTTTTTGGTTTTTCTATAGTCTTTAGAAATGATATACTATGATGTGAAAAAGTATTTCCCCTATTCCTGATTTCCTATAGTTTTTAATATTTGTCACACTGAGAATGTTTCAGATCATCAAGCAAATTTTAATATTATACCTTTTTAAATGATGATTTTTTTCATTAAGGTAAAAAAGCTATCCAAACCTACCTGGCCCTGTGTGAAAAAGTATTGCCCCCTAAACATAATAACTGGTTGTGTCACCCATGGCAGCAAGAACTGTCATCAAGTGTTTGCGATAACTGGCAATGAGTCTTTCACATCGTTGTATAGGAATTTTGGCCCACTCTTCTTTGCTGAATTGTTTTAATTCAGCCACATTGGAGCCAAACATGCCAAACACCTCAATCAGATTTAAGCCCAGACTTTGACTAGGCCACTCCAAAATCTTCTTCTTTTTTTTTTTTTTTTTTAAGCCATTTACAGGTGGACTTGCTGGTGTGTTTTGGATCATTGTCCTGCTGCATAACCCAAGTGTGCTTGAGCGTCAGGGCACAAACTGATGGCTGGACATTTGCCTTCAGGATTTTCTAGAAGAGAGCAGAATTCATGGTTCCATCAATTACAGCAGCAAAGCAGCCCCAGATCATCACACTACCACCACCATGCTTGATTGTTGGTGTTCTTTTTATGAAATGCTGTGTTAGTTTTACACCAGATGTAACAGGACACAAACTTTTGTCTTGTCAGTCCACAGAATTTTTTTCCAAAAGGAAAAATGTGAGACGAGCCTTTGTGTTGTTTTTGGTCAGCAGTGGTTTTCTACTTGGAACTCTCCCATGGACGCCATTTTCACGCAGTCTCTTTCTTATTGTTGAATAATGAACACTGACCTTAACTGAGACAAGTGAGGCCTGCAGCTCTTTAGATGTTGTTCTGGGTTCTTTTTTCACCTCTTGGATGAGTTGTCGATGCTCTGTTGAAGTAATTTTGGTAGGCCGGCCACTCCTGGGAAGTTTCACCCCTGTTCCAAGCTTTTTGCATTTGTGGTTCGCTGCAGTCCCAAAGTTTTAGGAATTGATTTGTAACTCTTTCCAGACTGATAGATGTCAATGACTTGGTTTCTCATCTGTTCTTGAATTTCTTTAGACTGTGGCATGATGTGTTGCTTTTTGAAATCTTTTAGCCTACTTCCCTTTGTCAGACAGGTTCTATTTAAGTGATTTCTTGATTCAGCAGGTCTGACAGTAATCAGGCCTGGGTGTGTCTAGTGAAACTGAACTCAGCTTTCCAAAGAAAATGTGGTTATTCACATGATTTAACAAGGAGGGTGACGGGAGGCAATTACGTTTCCACACAGGGCCAGGTGGCTTTTCTTTCCCTTAATAAATGAAATTTGTATTTACTCGGGTTATCTTTGCCTAATGTTAAAATTTGTTTGATGATCTGAAACATGTAAGTCTGGCAAGCATTAGAAAAAAATTAGAAATCAGGAAGGAGGCAAATACAAATACTAATGTGTTAGTAGCTAGCGCTTTTTCTCTATTTTGGCTAGCTGAGCTGAGCTAACCTATTGTTAACTAGTCTTTAAATACTCATCTTACTTATTAAATGGGAAGCTGTTGCTTGTTTTTCTTGTGGCTTCATAAGCCTAATATTAGATTTCATAGAATTGTTTTTCTTTTCTAATTTCAGCCAGTACCTCCACTATTAAAAAAATGCTTCTATACTTTAAAACACAGGCAGCTCATAACAGTTTTCAAAGTGCTACTAAACCTTTTAGGCCTTAATCTCAAAACTCTGCTCTTACCTATCATTGATTGTGTCTCGGCTTAGGTGCCAAATTGCACATCTGGGTTTGTTGGGTTCTTGCAAATAACTACTTGAGCAGGAGTGCGAGGTATTAAAAGCAAGTGAGGTGGAAAAATGTGTTACATTTATCCTGCTTTCGCTCCCGTTCACACAAACACTAAACAATGTAGTGATCTAACAGAGTGCAGGTTGTTCACTACCATTCTCTGTGAAGTGACATTAGGTATCCCATGTGTGGGTGACACTGTCAGGTTCAGCATACATCACTGGGTAGAGTCCTTGTCCTTGACAGCTAGCCGACAGCCTCATGACGGTAGATCAACAAAAAAAAGAGAGGAGAAGAGGAGGTGGTAGAGGAAGAGGAGAGGACACGGAAAACTGCTGACAAGGCTATCTCGCTCTGCTGTCACCTCGCTCCTTGTAATGAGAGATGGGGATGATGAGGAGGAAAGTGAGTGGGAGTGAAGGGAGAAAGGGCGAAGAGTGGCCGTGGTTTAGTTTTGAGAATGAGTTGGAAGAAAAGGTGAGATTTAATGATGTAGATACTTGTTTCCAGAGAGATAATATCTTATTTGAATGGTGTTTGCTTTTCCGTTTCAGTTGTCTGTGATCAGTATAGAAAATATTTAAGCAGCAGGATAAGATAAGAGTTTACGAGAAAGATATATGAGCTTAAAATTGACTTTTGTCTTTCCCCATTAATTTATGTGAGCCACCTTCAGACCATTCATTGCTGATGAAAGGAAATGAAAGAAGGCTACATTTAGTCATGCTTTTGTGCACAATGCAGCTGTTACCATGACTTCAACGATGTCTTTTATTTATTTATTTGATTTATTTTTGGTGGGAAGGGGGGGTTGACTCATCTTTGCAGTGTGCATGTCAGACTGTCATACCCTGTCAGTTCTAGACTTACTTTGAAGAGGTGATGGGTGGTCATAATGGGTTACTTCAGACCAGTGGTGCCAGTCCACACAGATTTTCCCCTTTTTATCGAGATATGGTTTAATAGACCTTAAGTATGAAAAAGGAAGAATATGAAGCTGAAAATAGTGTCACTGACTCATGGGAAGTGTTAATGTGGCTTCTCCTTGCAGAACTTCAGTTTGACTCTTTAATGTTAGGGACATTGTTAGTATGTGGAGACTCTGGAGCAAATCAGACCTTTCTTTTTCATTGAACTCTTTCAGCCCGCCTGGTCATAAAACGCACCATTAGTTTGTTTCTGTAGGAGCCTGCTAAGCCTATTTCGACATAGACCTACTTTGACATTACCAATCAGTCTGGCCACTCTGTAACAGCCCACATCAACTCCAAAGAAGACCATTGTCAGAGAAAAGATTTAACGTGAAAGCCCACGCTGACATAGAGTAACTCCCATTCTGTTTAAAAAATAAATAAATAAAAAATCTTCACATTTCACTGAGATGTAATTGAATTTTGCCCAGTTCTTATCATCCTGGTGACGGGGATAGCATCTTGACACTTTCTGTGGTGTCAATGGAATCACAAGACTGGCCACAGCCGGCATTTCCTTTTTTGTCTCCATAGAATAACCAGAGTGAAACATTTTTTTTCACCATTCCCTTAAAAGCAATTTCACCGATGAGGAGATACTAAAGTATGAGTGTGTGAGAACAGTGACAGATAATAGAGAACGTGGCATGGAGTGAATGGTGTGCCTGATGCCAGACCATGCCTCTCCTGCCTCAGCTCCATTGTTGCAATAAATGACCTCTTCACTCTATTTTTTTTTCTTTTCGTCACACCAAGTGCTGGTGACAAATAAACCCTGTAGGAAGGGAATTAAATAACTTGAGACTGTAAGTCTGTGAATATAATCTGGAGACTGTCTTCTCTAGAAAAAATTATGTTATTAGTTGTTCACTGAAACAGTTTAAAATGACCTCAGTTGAAAGTAGCAGTCTGACCTTAAACATTTAATCAGTACCAGTAAGAGCAAGTGTAACTTTCGAGAATTGCTTTGACATTATGGAGTATACATACAGGCTGTGTGTGTGTACAATGAACAAGGTGTGTGTGTTTATGTCATGTGTATATATTTGTCTATTGTGTTTGGCTGCATCAAGTATCTGGCTGTACTGGGTTGAGTCTGTGTATAGATATACCCACTCTGATGTAATAAATTTTTTTTATTAGATGAATGTGTCTTTACCTCTTTACCATACATACATCAAACAGATCACCTGTATGTACAGGACAACTTTCACCTTCCTGTACTGAGAAAATACTGCAGGTGCAGATGTATGTATGTGTAGGTTGGTGCACTGATGTTTTTATTTCATGTTATACTGACAGTATTTTAGCTGCAGTGTGCAGTATAAATGGCTAATAGTTTGTCCACTTTCAAGTCTAAGGTTTTACATATGAGGACAGAAAAAAAAAATTTAGTCTGGAACAGGTTCTAAAATTATTTAAACACAACCTCAGATGAAAAACAGCACATGACTTATTAAACATCATTATTTATTTAACAAAAACTAACCCAAGATGCAGAAGCAGTGTGTGAAAAACTATGTACCCCCCATGATTCAATAGCTTGTAGACCACTTTTAGCAGCAATAACTTGAAATAATTAGTTCTGTATGACTTTATCAGGCTCTCATATTCCACATGGAGGAATTTTGGCCCATTCTTCTTTACCATGTTGATTCAGTTCATTGAGATGTGGGAATCTCATTGTGGGTATTCATTTATGTACAGCTCTCTTAAGGTCCCGCCACAGGATTTCAATCTGGTTGAGGTCTGGACTTTGACTGGGTCATTGCAACACTTCGATTCTTTTCTTTTTCAGCCATTCTGTTATAGATTTGGTGCTGTGCTTGAGATTATTATTCTGTTGCATGACCCAGTTTCAGCCAAGCTTTAGCTGTCAGCCAGATGGCCTCAAATTTGATTTTAGAATACTTTGATACACAGAGGAGTTCACGATCCATTAAAGGACTGCATGGTGTCCAGATCCTGTGGCTGCAAAACAAGTCCAAATCATCAGCCCTCCCCCACCGTGCTTGATCGCTGATATGAGGTGTTTGTGCTGATATGCTGTGTTTGGTTTTCTCCAAACATGGCACTGTCCATTATGGCCAAGCATCTCCACTTTGGTTTCACCTGTCCAAAGGACATTGTTCCAGAAGTCTTGTGGTTTATTCCAAAAAGCTGAATCTGTTCATCTGAACGTAGCGTAAAGACCAGATGGCTGTCTATTGTGTCCTGAGATTTTTGAGAGAAGGTGTAATTTCTTTAAACCGTGACTGTATATTCAGCAATGAAGCAAAAGTGTTTAATGTGTAACTGTATGGGTTTTATTATTAGTGAGAAATATCACAGCCAGCTGCTACCAAAATAAATGCCTTAAATCCAACAGATGTAATCCCCTGTTGGTTGACTTTGAGCAGCATCATTAGCATAATGAAAATCTACTAACAAAACAGAAGATTACTTAGAGCTGCACTAATCAATGTTTAAAATAACAACATGTGTAAATAGATGTAAAGTAAAAAGCCGTTGCTTTTATACCATACAACTTTACTGTTTTAATTTCTTCTGCTCTCATCAGTTGATTCACAGGTCTTATACACTCACTGGATGCTACCTGTTCAGAACCAAACATAAGGCTGGCAAACTTAGTGGCTAGCCAGTGAGAATAGTGGCACTTTCAGCTAAAGAGCTAGAGATTTCCCTTAACTAATGTTGGAGAGCAAAACAAAGCTAAAAAGCGATTGAATATTGGACTTGGATGGACAAAACCCTTGATCCAATAAGATCTCTAACCCTTCCTTCTTGGTTCTTGGTCGGGCCACTGAACCTCAAGTTGTTCCACCGGCATTGGTGTGAGTGTGATTAGATGACTGAGAAGCAGTGCTTTGTAAAAGAAAAGCCAAAGTTAGAAGGCTATTTACCATTACCATTTTTCTGGCAAGGAATGATTGGAAACTGTATAGAGATGATCACCAGGTGACAAAGCACAAGAGATGGGTTTGGTGGGTCTCCAACAAACAGAGCAGCATAAACAAAATAGTGATTCTTGGAACACAGTAGCCAAAATTTAATCCAAAGGAAGTTTAAGAGTTACACAATGCTAATTGTATAGAAAATGTCAATTTTAGTGTTATTTGAAATCAGTGTAGGTTAGAAAAGAGTAAACATGCTGAATTCTTCATTCTCTTTCCTCTTGTTGGGATTTTACTGTGATATTTGTCATGTAGCATCTTTTTCTGGTGAATCATCTGATATTTTTGGGAAAAAGCGAATGGGATCTGCAAATTTCATTTCAGTTCCTTGCTTGTGCCTTTCATCTACAGCATTTTTAACCAGTGTACCTTCATCTCTGCCCCCATTGGTCCATATTCTACAGTATATCAGTGCAGCTGGGCTTCCATTTCAGTACCTCAGTCTGCCTTTCATCCTTTTTGTCTAAATTATTCTGGAAATTTGTGTATTTTCATCCCCCACACTCTTCTGTTCTCTGTTAGGCTGTAATCTCTTAGACAATCAGTTTCAGCACTGTATTGATAATCCTCTCAGAACTCATCTTTATTCTTCATACAACAAAGTTATTCCTCATCACTAGGGAAATTTCTCACTTGCAATACTTTGCTCTGTGTTAATATTTCGACTGTCTGCACCAGCACACTGAGCAGTTTCATTTTCATTCTTCATGACACGTGCGTGAGCCTCTCAGTGCCACTGGTGACTCTGTCTAAAATACGCCTGAGAAGGCTTCATCCTCTCGCTGTCCTGTTCTGGAATAACACAGTAAACAACTACCACCAAAAAATTAAAAACATTTTCAGCTTATAAAAAATAGCACACAAATTGCCAATACACTTTACTGAATACTTTGACTAAGACTACCTCCACCAGCCTTCTCATCACGTTCAAGAAACAGCTCTGAAGCAAGCAGCTGTACAGAATACATTATATAAAGCATTGCCTCAGGTTGTACACCCATGTTCCCACTGCTTGAGGAAGATTGCATATTCAAAAGCATAACCTGCTCTAACTCCTGTCCAATTGTTCCCTCATTACTGTGCCCTTGACCAAGCCACTGGCTTATATCTGGAGTTGGTTCTGCTGCTGCCCACCGCTCCTAATACTTAGAACGGGTTAAATTAATACTATAAATTTCTCTAAGGGGATCGATAAAGACATTCTTGTCTTATGTCTTGTAATGTAATGGATGCAAATTGACTATTCTAAATTTAAGTTTAGAATTTAGTTTAGTTAACCTCTAAATATCCACCAAGGTTAGGAGTAGTGTTAGTAATTCATATCCACCACAAACAAACAAACACTTGATTTGAAAGGTACCATCTTTTACTTCCTGATTGTTTGGGTGAGGCTGTATTTTTGTCAAGGATTGTAAAAAAACAAAAAACAAAACTAACAGGCAATGAGGAGACGATAGCATTTTGTGTGAAAATGCCTCTGTGTTGTTGTCTGTTTATTTAGTTTAGCTAGTAATTTGGGGCTTATACTGATGCCAAACATCTTAAACAGCTGAGTGGGGGACAGTTGAGAGTAGTGCACTAAAAAATTCAGGATAAATACAGTCATGGTACAAAGAATGTATACACCCTTTAAATTCTAAGGTTTTATGTATAAGGATATATTAAAAATAATCCATTCCCTTGCAGGTCTTAAAATTAGGTAAATACAACCTCAGATGAACTACAACACAAGATATATTGCACAGTGCCATTATTTATTTAACAAAAACTAAGCCAAAATGCAAAAGCAGTGTGTGAAAAACTAAGTACATCTTACTGCTTCCATAGGAATTAAGAGAGTAAGTAGCAGCTAGGTTGTGGGGATCAAGTGCACTTGATTAATTGATCATCAGCAAATATGAACACCTCTATAAAAGCATACATTTTTGTTATTCGCCGGTCTGGAGCATTCAGGTGTGTGTTAACACAATGCCAAGGAGGAAAGGCATCAGCAATGATCTTAGAGAAGCAACTGTTGGTGTCCATCAATCTGGGAAGGGTTATAAGGCCATTTCCAAATAATTTGAAGTCTATTATTCTACAGTGAAAAAGACTTTTCACAAAACACAGCATATTACCACAAACACCTCATATGAACTGTTGAGCATGGTGGTGGAAGGGTGATGATTGGGGCTTGTTTTGCAGCAACAGGACCTCGGCACCTTACAATCATTGAATGAATCATGAACTCCTCTGTGTATCAAAGTATTTTAGAGTCAAAACTGAGGCTGTCTGTCTGATGGTTACAGCTTGGCCCAAATTAGGTCATGTAACAGGACAATGATCCCAAGGCCATCAGTAAATCTACAACAAAATGGCTGAAAAAAAAAGAATAAAGGTGTTGCAGTGGCCCAGTCAAAGTCCAGACCTCAACCCGATTGAAATTCTGTGATAGGACTTTAAGAGATTTGTGTATAAATGAATGCCTACAAACTTCAATGAAGTGAAGCAACTTTGTAAAGAAGAGTGGGCCAAAATTACTCCACTTGATATCTGAACCTGATGAAGTCATACAGTAAACAGTTAAAAATGGGGTGTACTTAATTTTTCACACTGCATCTGCATTTTTCCTTAGTTTAAAATAAATAATTACAGTGTAATATGTTTTGTATGTTTTGTATAAATACAATTAGTAAGTCACTCATGTCATGTAGTGTAATATTTTGTATAAAACCATTTAGACTAGTCTGTTCTTAGGAGACTCGGTTAGTCTAGACTTTCTTTTAATAAAGGAAAAATGCATCTGACTTTTCATCACGTCCCTTTTTTTGCTACAAACTTGGGTGTCTGCCCATTGTAATTAAATTGACTATTAATTATAAGCACAGTCAACTGTTAGTCAGTGAAATTCTATAAGATTTGGACCCTTGAAAGCCTAGCCTTTAATTCCACCAATAACACGTCAAGCTCAATCAGAAAAACAAAGCTTACATGAACACATTAATCAGGGCAATCTTAAATTTCCTTATATTTGCCAGTATAATATCTCTGTTCATACTCGCCCACATGACATAAAGTAGCTCCCAGGAGATTCAGGATCATGGTGAGTGCCGTGGGTGGCTCGCCTTCTTTGATTTAATAAGTACATGAGTAATAAAAGAGTCACTTCAGTAAAAAACTGTGTAGCTCATAACAGTTCGGGGTTCAATCTTTTTTCAAAAGTTGAATCTTTGCTTGTTGTGGAGGGGATTTGGTCTTAGTGGTGACAGATATTGTTACTCACCACTGACTGTGCACCATGTAAGAAGAGGACAGACTGTTTCTGTGGAATTTTTTTGGTATTCATTTAGACAAGGGGAAATAATTGAACCATGGTCTATACATCATTTCATATCTCTTCATTCCATCCCTTTTTATTCTGATGCATTTTCCACAGATATGCTCACACAACTGTGAATATTTACATAAAATATACATCTGTCTTTAAGCTACAGCACAGCACTGATGTACAGCTGAAATTTACAGTTAACTTACCTTGGCATTTCACAGCAGTGGCTTTTTCAGCTCTTTTGTTCCAGTTTCACATCAGCATACAGACAACATGTAACTGGGTTTATCAAACTGGGGTTGACAACCAGCACTTTGATCATAACCAGCATGCAATGAATTACAATGAAACAAGTACTGTACTTGCTGAATAATCCAACACTTATCATATTATCAAATTTCTTACCGTCAGTAGATTAACACAACAGTAGAAGAGATCAGCTGTACAGCAGCATTATAAACTAATACAATTATGGTATTAGTTTATAAAATTAGGGATATGTACCTTTGTTTCTGGCTCTCAAGCACTTTTGTCAAATAATATGAAACATGAAAGACTCAGACTCACTTGGACAACAGACTGTGCGATTGTGTGATTTAGTCCCATTCTATTAAGCACAAATAGATCAGTGCCAAATGAGAAGCAAGTAATTACAGATTCTTAGTGTCTTTCTTGTGAATAATTTCATATCTTCAGCAAGTTACCAAATAGAACACTTGAATCAATAACCTTGGAGAGCCTGCAAATCTATAAAGTTTAGTTTATTATATATTTTCAACAGTAGTCAGACTTTTTTTTTAAATGCACACCAGACAAGTATTTTCCAAGCTCCTATCATTACTGGAAATATCATGAAGCTGTCGTGTGATCCTTGAAGTGTTCAACTTCAAGTGTTCTGTGTTGCTTAAGAGAGCCAAATTCAAATACAAATTCCTGCATGAGGAATCTGCCTTAGGATGTTTTCGAATATGTGAAAAAAGGAAGAGAGCCAAAAACAGGAAAAACACTCTTATTTCCCCCTGACAGGCCACATAATAGGCAATTAGTTTGTGAAATCGTCTGGGTGGGGGGGGACAGGCTCAATTGTTTGTTCCTCTCGCAACGAGGCGAAGCAGCCGCTGAATCTTTCTCTAGGCATTGTTGTTCTTGAACGCACTCCCTTTTCTCTCTGCCTTTCTGTCAGGCATCCATAAAAAGCTGCTTTTGCCATGAGGTATAAAAATAACATTGTGATTCTTGTGTGTAACAGAATGTGAATAACAAGCAGGGAAACAAACACAAGGAAAGAAAATGACATTCTAAAGAACTCTTTACAGTGGACACACTGTAAGTGCTTATCAGAATTTTCAGGATTTTTATGGCGTGGACTGCAGAGTAGACATGATGCACGTGTTTATTGAAAGCTAGGATGTACTAGTAAATCTATTTATGAGAAATGTAGTGCTATAATTGTGTGTGAAGGTGTTTTCAAACACTTGGCTGCAGTCAGTGTGTTAGTAACAAGTACTGAATGACGTTTGGAATGCATGACTCAAAATCTTCAGGGTAACATAACCTGAACGTGCAAGAGACTTAATCATCCGTCTGTAGACTTTAGACAGCCAAATTGACTTGACAACAGTGAGTCATGACTTCACACTGACTTTAGCCTTTGGACTTAAATTGACTTGTGCAGCCAATCGACCATTCTTTTTCCTGACAACATACACTGTATTGCCAAAAGTATTCACTCACCCATCCAAATCATTGAATTCAGGTGTTCCAATAACTTCCATGGCCACAGGTGTGTAAAATCAAGCACCTAGGCATGCAGACTGCTTCTACAAACATTAATGAAAGAATGGGTCGCTCTGAGGAGCTCAGTGAATTCCAGTGTGGTATTGTGATAGGATGTCACCTGTGCAACAAGTCCAGTTGTAAAATTTCCTCATTGCTGAATATTTCACATTCAACTGTTAGTGGTATTATAACAAAGTGGAAGCGATTGGGAACGACAGCACCTCAGCCACGAAGTGGTAGGCCACAAAAAGTCAGGTCAGCGGATGCTGAGGCCCATAGTGCACAGAGGTCGCCAACTTTCTGCAGAGCCAATAGCTACAGACCTCCAAACTTCATGTGGCCTTCAGATTAGCTCAAGAACAGTGCGTAGAGCGCTTCATGGAATGGGTTTCCAGGGCCAAGAAGCTGCATCCAAGCCTTACATCACCAAGCGCAATGCAAAGCATCAGATGCAGTGGTGTAAAGCACGCTGCCACTGTACTGTAGAGCAGTGGAGACGTGTTGTCTGGTGTGATGAATCACGTGTCTCCATCTGGCAATCCGATGGACGAGTCTGGGTTTGGTGGTTGCCAGGAGACCGGTACTTCTGACTGCATTGTGCCAAGTGTAAAGTTTGGTGGAGGGGGGATTATGGTGTGGGGTTGTTTTTCAGGAGTTGGGCTCGCCCCCTTAGTTCCAGTGAAAGGAACTCTTAATGCTTCAGACATTTTGGGCAATTTTAGACAATTCCATGCTCCCAACTTTGTGGGAACAGTTTGAGGATGACCCCTTCCTGTTCCAACATGACTACACACCAGTGCACAAAGCAAGGTCCATAAAGACATGGATGAGTGAGTTTGGTGTGGAAGAACTTGACTGGCCTGCAGTCCTGACCTCAACCCACTAGAACACTAGGAATGTCAGTCAGTTATTCTCTGGAGCTGATTGAAATATGTACAACTTCTGAATGGAATACGATTAAATTTTGTATAAACATTCATTATTATT
Source organism: Heterochromis multidens (assembly GCA_015108495.1). Lineage (NCBI taxonomy): Eukaryota > Metazoa > Chordata > Actinopteri > Cichliformes > Cichlidae > Heterochromis > Heterochromis multidens. Next base: position 12,650 of record VUQS01070898.1, read on the forward strand.
TAATGATTGATAGAGTTTTCTTCCAGCTCTGCTGTTGAAGTTGAAGGTTGCAGGGTGATTAAAATGTTTTAATAGTTTTTTCACAGTATGGTTTGCAGTAAATACACACATTCTTGTTCCCAAGACCTTTGATCACTACTCAAAATGCTATTTAGTCCATGCCTAAAACCTGTGAATGATTAGCAATGCCGGCATTCTCAGTTGTTCTTTGCAAATGTTAGCAAGCACACTGAACTGAGATATGTTGTATAGCTTAAAGCACCGCTGAGCCTCAAAACACTATCAGTCTTGATAAATGTTATAAATCTTGTCTGACAGTAACATCCATCCATCCATTTTCTTTCGCTTATCCAATTCAGGGTGGCAGTTGGGCTGGAGCCTTTCCCAGATGTCATGGGGCAAAAGGCAGGCTACAACCTGGACAGGTTGTCAATGTATTGCAAGCTTAACAGAGAGATAGACAACCATTCACACCTACAACAAATTTAGAAGAACCAATTAACCTAATGTGCATGTCTTTGGACTGTGGGAGGAAGCCAGAGAGAACCCACGTAGGCACAGGGAGAACATGCATTCTCTGGATTTGAACCCAGGACCTTATTACTGTGAGGTGATGGTGCTAGACATCACACCACCTTGACACCCTATATAATAATGAGTATAACAATAGTAATACTGCTGTTGCAGCTTTATGTTTTCTGTTAAGACTTTAAAAAGAATGAACAGTGCGTTTGACTTCAGGACTTCTTGTTACATTTCTGGTACAAGTCCATCATACACTGAAACTAATAGAGAGAGCAAATTCTCAATATTTGCAAGCCAAATTGTTATTACAGGAAATTCTTTTTTTTAGATTGAAGGGTTGACACCAGTTATATAGGTGACATTGTATGACAGTGAATAATGATGTGTGTCATTTTCCATCCTTTAAGTCCTGCCCATGATTCCTGAACTGTGTATATAGCTGTATATTACTGCAGTGTGTCTACCATATATCTACGATGCAATTTCCACTGCCGCTGTCTCTCTCTCACTCTCTCTCTCTCTCTCTCTGCATCACTTGCTGTCTTTCTCGCTTTTACCCACAACCTGGGGCAACGGCTTTTGAAGAGATTCAATTTGAAATACTGGCTTGCATATTTCACAAGCCCATCCTGTTTTTATACCCTGTGCTCTATTGTTGCTGGAAAGATGTTTCATTGACATTGCATGGGAATGCCTGTGGTTACTGGAATGTGTATATACTTGCGTACTGTATGTGCTACTAGTTTCTTCCTTCAACCTTCTGGGGTGGATATCCTTTTTTACTCTTGAAATTCAACATGATAAATTAAACCCTAGCTTGTTTTTTTTTTTATAGCAGGAGGCAGCACGCTGTTTGTGATGCATCTCTTTTTGTATTCTCACCCCAACCTGCAAAACCTGTGATACAGATCACTGACCCTTCGTAAAAGAACCAAGAGCCTGTGTGGGATTTTGCTTTCGGAGACAAAAACTGGTCGGCATTGATCTCAGTCACCTTCTTATACTCTGTGCTCACAATGTAGGGATCAAATGTTTTCTTCTCTTTGCCTCTTTTATGCTAAACAGTGGTATTTATGAGCTCTGTCCTTCCACCCAAGTGAGCACAGTATTGACTGGCATCTACATAATCAATCGATTCAAGATTGACCACGGGGCGAACTGAAAGCACAAAGAAGGGTGATGCCCCACACCATGCATCACTGCATGTCTACTCAAGGTGAATTTCATAGGGTAGGTCTCATCTTGCTTGATGTAGTAGCATACTGACTGCATTCATATTTTATGTTTTATCAACCATTTAAAAACTTTTTTTTTTTTTGGTCAAGAGAAGGTTTTACTGCTTATAACATTTCTAATAGCATCTTCTAGTAGAACATTAATTCAAAACGAGCTTTTCCTTAACATGCATTGTGTTAAAGAAAACAAAAGGAAGATAGAAAAACAATACACAGATACTCTTAACCATGTGAGTCATCTGTGGTGATCTCATGATTTAACCATGTCATGTCTATATTTGTTAACCATCCTACACTGAAGCCTCTCTCAGAAGAATGAACAAGAAAGTGCTGCCAGCTTTCTGGAAATTACACAATATGCAGAAAGCATGTGAAATGGTTTCTTTTTTTCTGATTTGAAACAAGAGGGTGGCTCGCATTGATGGCACTGCAGATGTATGTGTGTGGGTAGCTGATGAATGTTTCCAGTTGATCTTGATCATTGAAAACAAAGACTGAAAGACAAGATATATGGCTGATATCCACTGATGAAGAGAGGCCAGATGGATGTCTTTAACTCCAGAGAGTTAGGGCAGTATTTAATTTATGTTTTAGGTCTTTATAACTCTCTATGCTTGTATGTAAAAGCAGGGAAGTAGTCAGGCATTTTAAAAAGGGATTTATATTTAAAAAGGGCTTTGATATAAAATACTGAGAGAACAAAACATTAAAAATCAGTGGTCTGGTTTTTAATAGTCTAGCAGCATGACTGTAGGGATGGCAATGCTTGTCTGTCTATGGTCCAGACAAAGGGCACTTCCAGATTAGGTGGGATTTCTCTGCACTGCCCAAAGAACGATTTCCCAACTTCTGTCCCCCACGCTCACCAACAACCACATTAAAGTTTCATAGTCCAATACACTTGCATCATCAGTTTTACTGTACAAACAATACAAATGTGCACCCTAACTAACTGATACAGTTCCTACAGTTAACTTTATAGTGGAGGGCTATCTGTCATGCAAGGAAGCAGATATGAATGTCAAATTCTGCACACATATGCAGAATATAGAAACACTTTTTGTGTTTAAAAAAGTGACACAGTTATTTTGACTATCACCCTCTGCATTATACCTCCTAACTTTAGTACAGCTACCTTTCTACTGCACCCAAGTATTCCTGATACAAACTTGAGACCACCTCTCAGGTTTAGAATGCATCCTTCCCACCTACTAAGCATACTGGACTTTGAGCTCAAATACAGTCAGGGATAGCAAGGAGTATGAAATGTGAAAGAATCTTAAAATATCTTGCCTTTTAGATGATAAATTGCCATTAAATTTTATACAAGCATGAATTTTATCAGTGCTAACACAAAAAGACGACAAATATGGGAAACATTATTGAGTTTTCTCATGTCATCCACCATATTAGACATTATACAACCACCGGTTGCTATGGAAAAATGTGTATGGCAGTGGTTCCTGGAGGTTGCTGGCTATCAGTGGGTGAAATCGGTTGCAAAGAAGGTGCAGTAACAAAAACCTCATAGTGATTGTTTTGGTTGCTAGCAGATTGCCACTGTTCCCTGTGATTTTTCACGTTTGTCTGCAAATGCTCGCTAAATACCTGCTGAGCAGTAGTAATTTTTGAAAAAGTGCAACGCAAACTGGAAATGGAGGTTTGTAAAAGACAAATGGTCTCCATTTCCATCTTCCTCAATTTCCAATTTTCATCGTTTCACTACATCTCATAGAGTAGATGAACAGTGTTTGTAAACCGTCCATTGAAACTGCAACCACGGCAATATGCTAGTGACCAGACCAATTTGGTCAAAGCAGTAACAAGTAGGCTTTTATCAACTGGTTGGAGAATACATGTTTTTCGCTTGCAACAGCTAGTTGCCAGATAGTCGCAGACCAGTATCTTGGTCTGCATGACTGGGGCCTTATTCACATTCTACATTGTCACCATGATTGTCACACGTGCAAAATGTCAGAAAAGTTAACATCCCATCGTTAGTGGTCATCATTATTTGTATGGTAGGCTCTTAATATTAGCATTTAGCTCTTAGCAATTAGAGTATCACAGAGACAGCATAAGTTGGTCAAATTCCAATTGTACATAGATTCATTTAGCAATTTCTTAAAACGAATGGAAATCGCTTAGTTTAGAGTTAGCATTTAACTCACTAACTAAGTACACATGGAGTATAATGTTATATCTTCAAATGTCCTGAAATGATATTTCTATATGGATTTATCTTACTTTCCCAATAAGCTGACTTTCGTCAGTAAAATTAGTGGATCTTGTCTTTAACTTTGGTACATAAAGGATTTTATGTGGGTCCATTCCAGTCATGAAGTTTAAGTCAGCTATGTCACCCTCAAAATCTGCCACATTTTTCTCATTCCCAATGCAACATACATCTCGTAACCGCACCATTAAACCACATCTCCTACCAGACAGATCATTCCGTGTACTCACACTCAGTGTCGCCCACTTATAGCCCTGAGCAGTCACATCAGCATATGGCATTTTGAAAGTGGCACACATTTAGTAAAAATCAGTGGAGTGTCCCCTCCTGAAGCATTGTAAATGTTCAGGGTTGACAAGGGGTTAGGTCATAGATTAATGATGAGAAGGAGGGAATTATGTCATGTAGGTTTTTTTTTTTCTTTCTTACTTTTTTTTTTTTACTGAGGGTGAAGAAAAATGACTAATCTTGACCTGGTGATTAGAGAGGACCTGGGTCTTTTGATGCTAATTGGCTGGAAGCTGACATTGTACATTTTAATAGCTGCTGTTTCTTTATCCGGGGTTAGAGCTTCTTAAATGAAATGGGATGAAAATGATTTGCAATCTGCAGAGGAATGGCTTCAGTACAAAAGTGAAGTGACAGTTTCAGAAACAGTTCTTAAGTTATCTTTGTGATATTGAACTTTTTCTTTCCATCAGTGTGAGACTGAGGTCAGTTGGCTGCAATGCAGTATATTTCTTTTTGCTTAAGTGTGCAGCATAACAACCTGGTAAATGTAAGACAATGAGCTTTTCCTCTGTGCCCTCCTGTTCAGCCTAAAGTCTCTTTTGTACACATGACACTAAGTCATGCTTCTCCTGTTTGCAGCAACTATGATGAATTTCAAATACACATGAGCAAATTTGCTCCATACATCATCCTCTCCATGCATTGGAAGAAAGAAATATGCTTATTTATGCAGTCTTCTGCTCTTCAGCCTGCCCTTGTGTTCTGCCTGATGAACTGATTAATTCTCTGGGAGCAGTATGAGAAACACAGGGTAGACAGTATGTGAAGAGGAATTCAGCAGAGGTGACAAGGGAATTGATTTCTGCTTAATTTTAAGGAATTATTTAGGTAGGCAGAAAATTAAGCAAAAACTAAAATGCATGTTAACTGGCAACACATGTGTTCAATGCAAATCACCCTTCTAAATTCAAGGAACCATAGCAGCGAGCAGCTCCTTCTTCAGGGATGTTATTTGCTGTGACTTCTGCTGATGTGGTTTTGCTCACATAATGCCCTCTTCAGCAACTCCTTGTCTGCAGTCCACCAGAGGATAGACCCTTTGAACCCCACTGGTCACACAGCCCAATAAGTCATCTCTCCTGCTGCACACCTCTGTGGGGATGATGCAGCAAAAGCTCTGCGGTCAAGGTTAATGATCAAGTCAAACTAGCATAAGGCAACTGAGTTCACAGTGGAAACATAATCAGGGCATCGCGCGGATAAAGAATGTGGTAGTCCTCGTTGATGTCATCATCTGTGCAAACAGCACTGGGAGGTATCATTATCTTTGTTTGACCCTCTGGAACCCCAGTTGTTGCAGTGAAACTGTGCTTATGGTGCACTTTTCTAGTTGAATAAATCTTAAAAAATAAAGCAACCCAAGCATTAACATCAATCTATTAAGGCCTTCATGCCCTCTAACCACCCACCATTATAGTGGAAACTTTATTACAAACGGTGCCTGTAATGGATAACCCCACAGAACTGACTGGTATAGTTTATTTCTTATGTACCCTTCTAAATGCAAGTCATGTTTACTTTCATTGTTCCTAAACTTCTAATAGGGTCACATTTTTTTTACATTTGCTTTCTTGCCAAGAGTCAGCTGTAACTATTTACTGTAAAACTTTCTTACAGTTGAATACTGTAAATACTGATGCTTTGGGGAAAAATATTAACATCTCTTTTAATTTGCAGGCAGTGCATACAAAAGAAATTAAATAGTAGACATACAGTATTGCAGGACCCCGAGGATCAAATGTTCATTAGGGGTTGTTGATAAAATGTAAAGTGTTCATGTAGCCCATGTGTTTAGATGGTATGCGAATCTAAAGTGTGTCGTAATTCAACAAAGAAAAGGCACTAAATGCAGGGTAATTGAATGAGGACAGACAGAAAGTTCACTATAAAGGATGGTGATTAAAACAAACCACACAGATCTGTACAGTACTGTGCAAAACTCTTGAGTTTTGCTAGGAACATGGGAAGTGTAGTGCAGTGGTTTACTGAAACATGCAAACATACAGATGCAGTATATAAGGCAATAACAGTCTGTACAATTCCAACAAGCTTGAAAGTTAATATTTTGTATGACCACCTTTATCCTTCAACACATCTCTGTCAAGATGATCTCACATTGCTTCAGCATTGATGTAGGGAGGCCAATCCATGACTGATAGTGTCCCATTGCGTATTTTTCTATCCTGGTGGACTTACTGCTTACTGTTTACTGCATTGACAGTGTGTTTGAGATCATTATCATGCTGTTTCCCTTCCCAAACAATGGCTTCGTGACAGCCCCCCTCCCACTGAGACCATTTCTGATGAGGCTTTGGTGAACAATAGATGAATCAGCTGAAAGGCCAGTTGCATTTCTCAGGTCCTGTGTCAAGTATTTGCTGGATTTTTTTTCCCGATTTCTTAAGGACATGCCTTTCGGATACTTTTCATCTGCTGTAGATAGATTTTTAGGCCTGCTACTTCTTCTTTTGTCTTCCACTTGGCCAGTTTCCTTATATTTTTTGAGGACACATTGCACACCATGCCAAGTTTTCAACTAATAGCTCTGTGGGAATCACCTTGTAGGTGCAAAAATACTATTTTATGCCTGTCAAATCATTTTATCTTTATGTGTAGACACAACACTGGTTCATCCCTTGAGCTATGTGCCTTTTCATGCTTGAATTAATTGTAGGTCAGTGTTAAGTGGTTGAACAAAACAAAAAAACATTCCTCTGAAAATGGTCAGGTACAAGGACTGGACAGAAAATGAATGGAAAAGCAGCCAATGTCCAAAGAAAACCTTTGAAAGACTTTCAGCTGGAGAACTATTGCTTGAGGTCACTTTAAAATTACAAGAAAGTCTGGCTCCTTGACTTTTGAACAGTACTGTATTTGTATTAATTTTACAGTAATAAACTGTAAATGAAATTGTAGCACAAATGCAAATTTGTATAATGAAACAAAAGAATTGGTATTATTAAATTGTAAAGCTTATATTCTATACAACACAGCAGAGCAATATTTTAAAGACTATCGTAGGTATACTTCAAAATTTCAACAGTTTCAGTATTTTACTGTAGTTTTAAAGTTATTATTTTGATACCACTTTAATGCCCTTCCATTGATCTGAAACAGTACAATAGCTGGTTAGAGGAGTTTAGTACAGACAAAGGAATATCTCCAATGCTCACAGCGACACCACATATCTCATTTGTAATATAGCATTTTTGCTTAATAAAATCTGTATGTCCAAAAATATTATATTATATTCCTCTAAGCAAATATTTTCACATCCCAGACTGGACCTAATGGAACTAAAAATATCATACTATATAGAAAAAGAACCCCCAGATTATCCTTTTCCATTTAACGTAAATAATTTTACAGCTTCCTACTGAGTGTGCTCTTTTCTGGTAACATCTTAGGTCTGGCAGCCAATGTGAATGAATTACCAATATCCCAGACTTTAAAACCTGACATGCTTCCATGTTTTCTACAGTCGGTGATGCTTCATACTGGAAGAACACAGATTTCTTTGCTGCTGCCCTTTTGCTCCCTTTTACCTAACAGCAGAAATAATGGATATCAGTGGAGCAGCATCTCCAAAATGCATCTCCTTGATGTTCCTTTGCTAGGGCTCAGAAATGGAGCACAGCTGCTTCTGAGCCACTCAGGAGGCTTTTTAGAGGGAAACTAAGATGGCCACAAGGGCCAAAGAACTTTTATGATTTACAGGTACTCACTGGTGGGGACTTACTGATATCATTTTTGCTGTCTCATTACTTTACTATTTTACTACTACTTACTATTTTAATTTCCAACAGTAGCACCAGAAGGAGAAAGTGTTATGAAGGACCCGCTGTTGTATATTTCTACTGCACTATGTTCACATTTATGTGACAGCATTTATGTGACAGCAGTAATTACATTTGTCCGATTAAAAGCAGGAATGAAACCAATTAATCAATCCAATAACTCTTTTTTTTATTAAGACTAAAGATTAAAGTAATGGATAATAATGGAAATGGAAATGTAGAATTCATTGAAGCGAATAAGATTCTTAGAATAAGATAAGTGAATATTAACATTAAATGATAAAGTGCTATTTAAACTATACCTTAGTTGAGCACTTCATTGGTTTTTATTGAAAAATATGCATCAGTCTTGCAGAGTGCCCAGGTAATTAGCATTAAATTGAAACAATAGAGGATCTAAAAAATCATAAAATTTCGGAGTGTATGTGATGAGTGCTACCATAAACCGAAATGGTCCTCACAGAATACGCTTCTGACACATACAGAGAGTTCATTTGGAGCAGAGAAAACACACAATTACCTGACTGGTGTTCCTGCATTTCACACATTATTTTTCTTTCCTTTTGTCTTATCATGACCAGAAGGATTGCTCTGTCACTCTTACTGAATTTGTAAACACTGACACACATTTTTAATTGAGGCAGAGACATTCAGGTGACTCCACAGGCTCAAGCTAAGATTTCTAATGAATCTCAAAAAATATATGACACCTGTGGTTTCTGACCTTTTTAGCTTATGATTTAAAAAAAAAAAAAAATTTATCTTGTTTTTTTTTTTTTATTAAATTTTATTTTTTTT
>VUQS01070901.1:0-16014 GCA_015108495.1 Heterochromis multidens
CTTCCTGTCTTTGTTTTTTTTTTTTTTTTTTTTTTTTTTTTGTTTTTTTGTGTGTTTTTTTTTTTTTTTTTTTTTTTTTCTTTTTTTTTTTTTTTTTTTTTTTTTTTTTTTTTTTTATCCAGGTATTCTTTTACTGAATTGGCAGCGTGTTTGGGATCATTGACATGCTGAAAAATGTAACTGCTGCCAATCAGGTGCTTTGCAGATGGTATTGCATGATGGATCAAAATCTGATGGTACTTTTCTGAGTTCAAAATTCCCTCAATTTTAACAAGATCCCAACACCACTGGCTGAAATGTAGCGCCTCCACTTTGTTTTACAGATGGCTGTAGACACTCACTGTTGTACCTCTCTCTTGACCTCCTCCACACATATTGATGATGATCTGAACCAAAATTTTTAAATCTGGATTCATCACTCCATCAGACCTGTTGCCACTGGTTTTCAGTCCAGTTCTTGTGTAATGTGGCATACCTCTCCCTGTTTCCCTTTCTTAAGAATGGCTTCTTGCCAGCCACCCTTCCACTGAGACCATTTCAGATGAGGCTTTAGTGAACAGTAGGTGGATCAACTGAAGGGTCAAATGCATCTCTCCTGTGTCAGGACTTTGCTGGATTTCTTCCTATTTCTTAAGGACATGACTTTCAGATACTGTTCATCTGCTGATAGGTTTTTACACTTGCCTCTTCTTTTGTCCTCCGCTCGTCCAATTTCGGCAAATGTTTTAAGGACACATTGCACACCATGCTAAGATATCCCAAGTTTTTATGCAAGGCTAATAGCTCTTTGGGAATTTCCTTTTTGGTGCAAAAATACTATTTTATGCCTGTCAGACTGTTATCTTTGAACTTTATTGTTTCAACTAAAGAAATGGGAGCAAATTATGTGTTTTTGTAACAGGCTGCTAGTAACAAAGTGCCTACAGATACAATTTAAAACTGGGTCTTTGCTAAATTGTCTTACATGTAGATACAACACTGGTTCTCTGTTGAGTTAGGTCCCTTTTTTATGCTTGAATGAATCATATGTCAGTGTTAAGTGGCTTAACAAACAAACAAAAAACATTCCTCTGAAAATGATCAGGTACACAGACTGGACTGAAAATGAGTGAGAAAGCAGCCAATGTCTAAAGAAAAACTTTGAAAGATCTTCAGAAACCTGGAGAACTATTGCTCATGAGCACTTGAAAAAAATTACAAGAAATGAGGTGTGGCTCAAGATTTTTGCACAGTACTGTAGCTGCTGTTATGATGGGCTTTTGGATCCAGAAGTGACCACATTTCAACAAGAGTGGAGTGCGAAGTTATCTGCCAACACTAACAAGCTGTATTCATAAACTGAATGGCTGCGATGCAATGACAAGAAACCTGCCATTTTGTGGTAAGAGACCAATAGAATACTTAGTTTCACACACCAAAAATGAAGCACAAACTTCTTGGGTGGTATTTATCATACATAGCAGGCCATATTATTTGTCAGATAATTTCATTAATATTCTTCCAAGAGGCAACAAATCGAAAAGATCAGTGCTGCTGTCAGTGGGCATTTGCTGAAGAGGTTGATGCTTGAGTTTGAATTTCAGTTGCATTGACTGCTTCTTTTACTTAACACAATTCAAAGAGCCCATCATACATCCAGGTTATACCCTCTGGAGACAGACACGGCAGAAAAAAGGTAAAAAATCTGAATGAAATTCAAGCTTTCTCAGCACCTCAGTCCACTGTAGTGACAACACTAAAAAGCAGTTGGGAGTAGTGGCACATAGAGCGAGCAGAAAAACAGAGGGAGAGAGAGCACCTGCAATTTGCCAATTACTCCGTTTATCTCCACAGCCGTTTGATGAGGCCGCTGAAGGCGATGAGGCTAATCAAACACCTTGGCATCGGCTGCCTCAGCAGACACAGTCGGCCCTTTTAGCTCCTGAAAGACTTCTGTTATATTCAAAGTTTCTGTATGTAGGTGTGTGAGATTGAGGTGTGTTTCATGTCTCTTATTATTTTACTACTATGTTTCTTAATCTTTGTGTTTGAGCTTCAGTGCATTGTCTAATCTTCAATAACTGCTGCAAGTCTCCATTTGAAGATTTTCGATACCTGAATTTCACTTCTTATAGTATATTCTATTCTTTTTTTATATTTAACGAGGTAGGCCAAACTTCTTCAAGTTTATTTTGTCATTACCACAAAAACACTTGTACAAGAATGTAGCCTCAGAGGAGAACAAGCTGAAGGAAAATTTAGTCTTTATATTTCACATTTCACGCTCTGAGAAATGATTCGGTTCGTGCTCAAAAAATATTACAGCCCCTGACAGACCGGGCACAGATATTCTATTTGCTGTCACTGTTTCTCTGTTTATTTGGCTGTTATGGGATCTTAAAGCTTGAGCTTGAACTGTGAATATTGACTGTTGTCTTTCAAAGGCAGTAGTGGAAATAACATGTATGAATCACTGCAAAAACCTTTTTAAAGAGGTGGTCAGGACAGTGGTTTAGACACTGGGGGTGGTATTTTTTTATTTTTTGGTATCTCCTTTCATACGCTGTCAAAGCTGTTGTGGGATTTATGTGACTAGGGTTGCCCTCATACAGAAATATTTGTCCGGGAGACGCTGATGGGTTGTATGAAATATAAATGTATTTATCATGAACTATCACTTGATATCAAGGAGAATGGGTGAACACACGTTACAGCAGACATAGTCATTCATATTTAAAGTTTGTAAGCTCACACAGAGTTTCATGTAAAGGCCACTGTGGCGTTTATGATAAGATATACTTTATTAGTCCCAAAGGTTGGTTAATTCCTTTGTTACGGCAGGTAAAATTAAGTCAAACACAGCAAACATAAAACAAAGTAGCTTAAAGAAGTAGAATTATACATCTAAATAAAATAAAATGCAATATGTCAAAAAATACATTTAAAGCATGTCAATAAAGTAGATATATGACTGGCCCTTGATGTGATTCATTTCCTAGTGTGCCCTTCAATGGGACTGAATATATTTGTGGTATTCAGATCCAACTGGACATTTTGTCTTGCTTAAAACGCCCACTTGATCCCATTCTCTCCCCTGAAAGGTCTAGGAAGGAACGGCAATGACTTGGTTTTTTGCTAGTAAAAACAATTTGAGAAAAGTGTGTGACATGGTTACAGTATGCATTATTAATTTTTGCATGTGACTGCGCTCTTCTAACAGACGCGTGAAACAGCAGCTGTAGACGAGCTGCTGTCTGTTCTCTTGTCCCTTTGATGTATGAACGCACTGTGGAGGCTTATAAAGCTGCCACATGTCATTACCAGGCCCATCGTTCCTTCCCTACCAATAAAATACATAATTATCCCCTGTGTGTAACTTTAATTGGTCCAACTGAGGTCATTGGAAATCCATGATCCTGCCATCAGTGCCTTCTACTATTTATAGTCTAGTCAGACACAGTGACAGGCTCCCAGCTGACGGACAGTAAATGAGAACACAAACAGAGGGAATGTAATGATGGGGTGGGTCAAACTTGAGTTAAAATCCTTTATGTGGACTGTTTCTGCTCATTTTGGCTGCTGATAGGTTTGGTTTATAGGAGAAAAAGCTGTGACAGTCAGAGAAGTGTCATCTTTGGTTACCTTTGGTTTACATCAACCACATTTTTTCAAACGATATTGGTCAATGGTTGCTTATTATCTTCCCCATGATCTTTTCCCTACATTGGAGTGTTTTAAATATTAATAGGTACTTTATTCTAATTAAATGATTTTTTCCCCCTACAATGTGTTCTAATTGTCAAATTCTCACCCCTACGTTTGTGTTTCTTACAGAATTTAAAATCAACTCAAAAAACATTTGTATTATATTCAAATATTAAGCCACATTATATTTTATAACATAGCTTAATATTTGAGATTTGGTTTTGTATTGCATGATAACTGTTAATGGGTGATTCTAAATTGGTTGTAGGTGTGAATGGTTGTCTGTCTCTCTGTGTTAGCCCTGTGGCAGACTGGTGACCTGTGCAGGGTGTACCCCACCTTTCCCCCATGACAACAGGGATAAGTTACAGCCCCCTCATGATTTATGTGTTTGAAACAATCTAACAAATGTGTTTGTTTGAAATATCACATACTTACTTTATCTATGACTGATAAAAACATATCATTTTAAATTTATTTACTACCTGTTAAACTTTGTAATTCAAATGGATGGAAGTTATACTATGCCTAAGTGTGTGTGTGTGTGTGTGTGTGTGTGTGTGTGATCAGATTTTCACTGCATGATTTTTGGAGGCCAAAGAAATCACAGTAACAATAGTTTTGCAATGTGTATAGGAAATTGGAATTTAAAACTAATAATTTATTTATAGCATGTTTTGTCTCTTTTTCTAGCAACAGCCAAAACACTAGAGAGAACTCTACAAAATTTTATTATGTGCAGTTATTTATGATATTACCATATGTGCAATTTAAAAACAATATTGCTTTTTTAAATTTTTAAGCATCACAGTTACTGATGTACTGCGACACTCCTACTTGATAGTAACAAGTGTTTTGACTCAGTTTCTGTATGTTCATTATTTTTAGTAGTACCTATGTAGTGCTTTATGGTAGTAACTTTTTATTTTACAGTAATATATAAATATCAGAATATAACAGCATTGTGGGCACACTTAAAACAAATACCTTAGATTTTTTACATTTCTCCCAGATTTGGACCAAACTGGTACAGGCACATAATGAGTTTGAGCAAGTTGTGCATTTGTTGAACATTTGTTTGTCATGTCTTTGTCAGAATTTTCAGTCTTTCTTTCCTTTCAATTTTACTGCATTAGGGTACAGTTTTATAATGGAGTAATACTGTACTATTTCTAGGTAGAGCATAATTCTGAGCATGTGAATCTATATAAACAAACACTCATGGCATGCTCAAGATAATAGCCAAAGTAAGAAGAAAATGAAATTAAAGTAAAGAGTTTGGAACGCATGTATTCAGAATCTTTTATGAAATTCTCCCTCTACTGTAAACTACTGCCACGTCCTGTGGAGGTGAGCTTAATAAAAACCCTGAAGGACAGCCGACTGGTACTGGAGCAAAGGTTTGTAAGTCACTGGGTCAGCTGATAGTCCCACAACATATTTCCCCGTCCGTCGCTCAGACCCACCTCAAATCAAACTCCAGCTCCAAAATAAGCACTGCTCGCTCATGCGAAGTGAGTGTGCCTGCTGTTCTTTCCTTCAGAGCTGAGAGAGGAAAGTGCAGAGTGGCCGACTGTACTGATAAATACAGTATGAGGCTTACAGCAAAGAGTGGACAAGGCCAAAGGTATTTAAACTTTTACAGGCAGAGAGCTCAGAGGGAGGAACACAGGGATCACTTTGGCAGTTGGGATCAGAGTCATGTTAACTCCTCTGCTTTGGAGTAATCCAGCAGGAAGAATCTAAGTTTGGATTTATACAAACAGAATAAAAATTTTTAAAAAAACATGACTGGACTGATGTGGTTACATCCTGGTTTTCGCAAGGACGTCTACAATGAAAATGGTAAATGGACTGGTTCTTATATAGCGCTTTTCTACTGTACTTGAGCACTCAAAGCACTTTATACAACATAATACACCTCATTCACCCAAGCACTTTGTTTAATGCCTAATTGCTTTCATTATCTTGCCCAAGGATACTTTGGCATGCAGACTGGAGCAGTCAGGGCTCAAACCACCAACCTTCTGATTAGTGGATGACCTGCTCTACCTCCTGAGCTACAGCCACCCAAAGCAAGGCTGTCCCAGAATAGAGCCAAAATGTTCCAAAATGGAAAATACTGCAAATGGAAAAAAGAGTCTTATTTTGCCTACAGTTGTTGTTTTTCAGCCCAGACTGAAATGTGGGTATTCAGCGATTACTCCCAATTTTGATAAGGCGTGAATAAAAATTATTTTCAGGAGTGGGGCTATAAAAATCAAAAACTTTACTTGATGTAAATTTGGCCAGTTGCATATTTAAGATCAACTGCTCGTGCACCTCTGATCCACTTTCAGTGTGGCTGCTATTTTTAGTCCCATTAGTCCCTTTCTATTTGTGTCTCTGCTTAGTGCTGGAGCTCCTAAAACATCTCACAGTGGTTATTCTTCAACTTTATTTTCATTTTAAGGAAGGGGATGAAATTGCAGGGAAGCAAATCTGGTGAGCGGTCCAGGTGGCCTGGGAAGATTGTGTTGGTGTGGCCAAAAGAAGAAATGCTGTGTGCTGACACATACTGGTATGCACCACAGTTCAGATAGTTTTGATGCTACTCTACTTTGACAGTCTAACCCTGAGGGACGAATTCATGGTGCACAACCCCTTGAATGTCAAAAAAAAGCATCACTCTCTCCTGACCCACTGCCTACAGGCTTGGAAACTGTGGACTTTTCAAGTGGTCAGAATGCGACTTCCAGTGATCTTAAAAATAATAACTGTCTAGACAGGCCCAAGAAAATAAGCTTGAAGGGGGTATTTGCCAAATTAAATCAGGTAAGGTTTTAGTTTTTACAGGCCCATTCCTGTAATTTTTTTGATCATCACTCATTACTTTAACTGGATTCCAAGTGTAACTTGCTCTGACCACACAGAGGTAGCTGTGACTCAGGAGGTAGAGCAGGTTGGTGGTTTGATCCCTGGCTGCACCAGTCTGCATGCCAAAGTATCCTTGGGCAAGATACTAAACCCCGAGTTGCTCCCGATGTGAGTGTGACTGTTAGATAGAAAGCACTTAGGCATAGAAAAAAGTGCTTGTATGAATGTGTGTGTGAATGGGTGGATGAAGCTTGTAGTATAAAGCCCTTTGGTGCTCAAGCAGAGTAGAAAAGCGCTATATTAAAACCAGTCCATTTACCATTTACAAAAGACACAGTACTGGATTTGTACTGAACGCTATCATTGGACATACATTGCGATGTACAGAATCAGTCAGTATTGAAAGAGTTTCAGCTGCGATCGAAGTGTCTTACAAATTATGCTTGCTTGGGCAACAGATCAAGACACTAGAGAGACGTTTGTTTTCGGTGCTGTGTCTTTCTTTATGTTAAAACTACCGAGCCAAATATAATCAAACTAGGTCCAGAGAAGGAATGTGGCCAAAGGAAAAAAGAAAAACATTTGGTGTGGCTCTAGATCACTTTCAAAATGGAGATAGGGCAGTGGCCTCAGCAGAGGATGTGCTCTCCTTCATTGCCCTTCTATTTTAAACTGTAATTAGAGCAAAAACCCCTTGAGATGCATCATGTCGTTTTCTAACTTTGTCACTATTTTTGGCCAATTAGAACTTTTGTCCTACTAATGGTCACTAAATCTGAGCAATTATTAAACTCTGGCTCTCTCTCCTATAATTTGCCTTTTGTCCTGTCTCCCTCTGCTCTCTTCTCTTTCCCCTCACCCCCAACTGGTCTCGGCAGATAGCTGCCCCTCCCTGAGCCTGGTTCTGCCAGAAGTTTCTTCCTGTTAAAAGGGAGTTTTTCCTTCCCATTGTCACCAAGTGCTTGCTCATAGGGGGTTGTTTGATTGTTGGGGTTTCTTTCTAATATTGTAGGGTCTTTACCTTGCATTATTAAGCGCCTTGAGGCAACTGTTGTTGTTATTTGGTTCTATATAAATAAAATGTAATTTATTTAATTAATTTCTCACATAGGCTGCAGGTGCAGTTCAGGATGCTGTGACATTAATGTTGGGTGTGCTTATAAGTGCAGAAGAGCTGACTTGTTTGTCAGTGTTGTGTTGAGTTGCCTAAGCATAATGCCTCCACCAAAAAAGTTAATCACTCTTAAGTTACCAGAAGGGCATATGTAAATGTTTGCAATGACTATTTTGGGGAACTGTTCAATATGAGCATTGCATATCCTCCCAAATGTATTTGCCCACGCAAATAAGTTGTTTGAGAATGTTGTTTTGAGACACCCCAGCAGTGATCTTTTAAGACTTGTGCCATCTGACAGGCTGAAACAGTGAGCGTAATTACAAACCTTTAGGTAAAAAACTAATTGGAATGAGTTGGGAATTGAAGCTGGATTGTCAGAGTTGAAGGTAAATATGTTTCCGAACCAAATAAACATAAAATAACCCGTCTGTGGAAACTTAAGCTCTTGTAATCCTTCTGTGTTTGGAAGGCAGATAAATTCCCACTTTCTGTTATTTTGTGAATATTAAGAATATTTAAATGCTTTTCTTTCTTTCATCCCCACATGCAAACACACACAAACACCTCACACTGCCTTCAGTGTAATGAGAACTTGCCAAAATGATCCAAACAGCCCCACAAAATCTCAGCATTACCCAATGTTTTTTTTTTTTTGTTTTCCTTTCTGTTGGAATTATAATTAAACTCCTTTCATTACCCTCAATTATGTCCCATTGACTCTCTGAAGTTCGGGCCAATTCCAGTGTATTCAGGCCCTGATGATAGTGCAGGCCAGACTGTAGGGGAAAGAAGAGAGGAGAAGAGGAGAGGAAGAAAAGAAAGGTGAGTGGAGAGAAAGGTAATTGGAAGAGTCTCCCCTGTATGAGGAGTGTTATCAGCACTCAGTCTGCTTTGATGCACTCACTGAGTAATTACTACTCCATATTATGGTGCTCAGTCTTTTTCATATTTTGCAGAGGCAAATCAAGGATGGTGGTGTGATCACAGAAAAGCATCATGAAAGCAAAAGATTTTTCCTTTTTCTTTCTTGTGTGTGTTCAAATGTGAAACCTTTTACTGCAGCGACTTCATTTTCTCTGGCAGACGCAGATGACAGTGAAACAGCTCTTTGCTAAAAATCATCATCAGTCATGGGTGCATGTTCAGATCAGGCCACATGATGTTGCATGTGTACAGACGATCAATTCGCTGGAGACAAATTTAGAGAAAATCTCAAAGCTTCATGCTGAGAGAAAACATTTACATTGTTAAACCAGTCTAAACACTCTTTTTTTTCTAAAAGGTTTTATATTTGTATTTTTAAGCAGCTTAAATTTCATCAAGACAAGAAGGGTTTATTGAAATAAATATAACTGCAAGGCACATTCAAGAAGACACAGCAGACACATTTTAAGTTCTTATTTCACTCATTTTGAGTTACGTGACTTAGTTTCGTCAATGATTTTATATCATTTTTTTGGAAAGCCACAGGGACCTTGTGCTTGTCGCCCCAGTAGCCACTGTTCATAAAGTTCTGTGCAGTTTCTCTCTAAATAAGAGCAGGAGAGTTCAAATTTAGCACAGTCCTTAGGGCCACAATAGCCATATTCATGAGAAATAAACCAGGTTGAAATAAACTGGCGTGATCTCTTAGTTTTGCTTTATTATGACTCTAGTTGATGCAAAGAAATGCAAGAAATGTGTGCAGAAATTGGTAAGAGAGAAGACCATTGAAGGCCAGCTAAAAACCAACTTCATGTGGAAAATTGAGCAAATAATCTGTCAGACATTTAATCATGTCAAAAAGTTATAAAACATAAAAAAAAATTAAGTTATTGTAGATTTCCTTAATTCACCCAATCTAAAGCCATAAATTAATCATATACTGTATATAAAAGATGGACATAGCCACCATTACATCACCCAGCCTGAGCCTCCAGCTGAACATTTTGGCTCTGGTCTGTCTGTGAAACCAAGGGACACCACATGCTCATACAGCAGCCTTATGGTAATCACAGGGTACACTGATTATCTTTTTTTTTTTTTTATAATGGGGACCATAGTTTATGAAATGAATGTTATGTTTTATTAGATAACACTTGAAACTTTAGACCATAAAGTCACCCTGAAAAGGTTTTCAGAGGTCACAGATCAAGGGAGTCAAGAGTGCTTTTCCCATAGACATCTATACCAGTGATCCTTAGTGTGGGCCCCCTGGTGGTCTGTGAAGATGCTGCAGGTGTGTTGCCAGAAATCATTTACATTTTATTATTATTTACAATTTTTTTATATACATGTAATTTAATTATTTAATTTATTTTAAAACTGCCATTAATTATTTATATTTAAAAAAGAGTCAGAACTAATTTTTTAAAAAGCCATGGGATTAAAACATTAATCTTAATTTTCTGACCTGTTTTTGATCCTGAATTCATCTTCTATTTCATCATTAGCAGGAAACAGTAATGAAACTGGAGCAGTGGTTGTTAGAGGCCAGAAGTAATGCTGTTAATAGAGAATAAACCTCAACAAGCGAATCATCAGAAAATCAAATGAATCTGTGAAATGAACAAAGAAGGAAATACTTCAACTCAGGCTGATGTGATGAGATGAAAGGTTTGAGTGCCTGCAGAGGTTTTTTTGTTTTTTGTTTTTTTTTCAGATTTTGAAGTGGTCTACAGCAGTCATAAAATTGGGAATGGATAATCTGTCAATTTTTTTTTTTTTTGCCAAAATAACCTTCAGCCTCCTGCTGGCCATAAGAAAGAATGCAGATTTAAGACACTTCCACGTTGGCTTCACTTTTCAGACCCAGCAGCTACGTCCTGCTTTTAGGTTATTGCTTTGAAAAGAACTTTCAGAAGATTCAGTGTCAGGACTCAGGACTTCACAAGGATCAGTGCAAGTTCACAGGTTTATGAGGAGAGGAATGAAAAGTGTGAAAGAGAATATTTTAATATTTGAATTTCTGTTTACACAGTTTTAAATTTAAGATGAAAAAATCTCTCTGGGGTGCATTAAACGATGCCACATCGCAGCTAACGTAACGTGAAATGTGGGGCTGAGATAACATCTGCACGCTCTGGTCACTTTAGAAGCTCGTCCAAAGAGGATGTGTTACAAGTGGGATCAGAGAAATCGTTTCAGTTGTCAGATGGATGAAAACAATGCCAAACTCATAACACTTTTGCAGCCTAATTGTATAATGTAACACTCATGCTGAGTGAGTAAAATAGAACAACATTAAATATTAATTCAAGACCTCCAAAGAGAAAAAGAGAGAGAGAGAGAAATAAATTTTTCAGTGGTGTGATTCTATAAACTGCTTTTCAAAGTACAGACAGTTTCTAGTTGATTTTGTGGAGAGTAAAATTGTCCTCTTTTATTATTTTGTTTAAATGAGGGCGAAGTCAGATGATCTGAATTCTCTGTTGACCTGCAAAACACAGAATATCTCTGCGCAAAGTATGTGCAGCTCAGTGAATTAAAAATCCTTGATAACAGCACTATGAACCTCCAGACTCCACACCTTTCTCCCATTTGTCTGAATTATGTCTTCCTTAATGTCCCAAACAAAACATTTTAAAAGCCTCTTGAAATTTAATTTTTTTTTTTTTTATTTCAGTATTTGTCTTTGTGCATTGATGTCATTTTATATTATTTATATCGTCTGGATAGAGTTAATAGAGGTAATAAATAAGCCCTTTCCAGACTGTTTTTCTCTTTCCAGATGATTTTGCAATTAAAAGTAGCAGCCATACTGAAGCCCCTGAGTCTATGTCTACAGTATACTACACTGCACTCCACTTTGTCCGGCTGCACTCCTACCAAATTGTTCTAAAGCTTCTATTCTTTGTGAGTTCCCTCTCGCTAAAACTAAAGGACATACAGTACGTATACAAAGTACACTCATGCATTGCTCATTGTGTTGGGCTTTGTCCATTGATTTTAACTCATAAATAACAGAAAATTGCATTTAAGTAAGGCCAAATTATATCTTAGTGCCAACTAGTCATCTCAAGGTGGTGTATATTAGTATCACACTGTGGTACTATGAGGTCTTTAAGATGTGATGAGGCCTGATTGTTCATTTATATGTAAGAAGAAAAATTTCAAATTCAATTCTGGGTTTAACAAGGAGCCAGTGAAGAGACTAACATGGGAGAACTTTTGGATCTAATGAATGATTTTCAAGCTTAAAGCTTGAAAATCATTCATTAGATCAGTGTAGGGAAACGAGAAAATAATGAATTGCTAGCCTGATATCAGTCTGACATTGTGTCGACTCTAGCAACATTTAAGTGGAAGAGGATTCAATTTTCCCCAACCAATCACTAGAGTCCAATGCAGCCAGGTGAATGCTTTCATTTCAAGTAAACACGGATGCATAGCCATGCCAAGATATTGGTTTTGTTGGGGTCTTAAGAGTGGAAGGAGCAAAGTAAATAAAGTTCATCATGTTCTTCTATTTGCCGTTCTGTAGCCTCGGGGGTTCTGAAAACAAGCAAGCACTTGGCGTTTAAAATGTTTCAACGATTGACAACGGGGTTAGTCTTGTGCACTAACTGTACCGCTGGGTTTTCAACCAAGGAGCCAATGTTAAAGCGCCAGTATACCCTCCGCATTGGTCACATCATGCACCGTCACCGCATCATCATCACACAGTCACTTCTATTTATGCTCGTCATTAAGGCGTAGGCAGCCGCTGCAGTATTCTCCTGAACAATAGGTGTCGCCACTCAGATGGACTCACATGATCAATAGTGGGTTAATCACTCACATGATCAAAGGACTCACATGATCAATAGTGGGTTAATGACCACCTCCCGAGAGACAGCCCCCACTAGGGGTTTAAATACCTGGGACTCTCCACCTTTTGGTTTTAGAACTGAAGAAGCCTTTTGGATGAAAGGCGAAACGTCTTCAAACAACTTAAAGAAGTCCAGTTGCCTTCTTTCAAACCCTTAGACTACCATGTCCTGGATGACTGAGAACCTACACAGACCCACTCAGACAATACCACCACATCAGTGCTGATATAGGAGGAGAAGTCGTCAAAACCGGAAGCAAAGACATTGCAGAGTCTTCTTTTTTAGTTTTTTCCACAAAGTCTTATGTTGTCAAACTGTTACATCTCCCTCTGTGTAATCTGTGAATCTCTGAGCCAGGTTACAAAAATCGAGTGGTGCACAACCGGCCAAAGCAACACCAAAACACCGATGCACGCTAGCGGGTGTGACGTCACATTCATCGCGCAGCTCCATTCAACGGGGTGTAAGCGGTAAGCATTAAAGTCCCCTTAGAATTTTGCAGATGAATCGGTCATCTTGATCGAGTTGTCCCTGTCAAACATCCACGACAGAGGAATTACAATAGTTCAGCATAGAAGTAAAAACTGTATGGACTCGTTTTTCAGTGTCAGTCAAAGAGTTAAAAGACCTGGGTTAAAATAACTCTGGTTCCTCACAGTATCTTGGAGGTCAAGATAATGTTATCCAGACTAAGGCCCCGTCCACATGCTGTATAAAGCGATATCAATTCAGTTCAGTTTAATTTTATTTATATAGCGCCAAATCACAACAGTTGCCTCAAGGTGCTTTATATTGTAGGTAAAGACCCTACAATAATACAGAAAAACCCCAACAATCAGACGATCCCCTATGAGCAAGCACACGGCGACAGTGGGAAGGAAAAACTCCCTTTTAACAGGAAGAAACCTCAGGCAGAACCAGGCTCAGAGAGGGGCAATCATCTGCCATGACCGGTTGGGGGTGAGGGGAGGAAGACAGGACAAAAACACACTGTGGAGGAGAGCCAGAGATATTACTAATGGACAGTCCAGGCTCTCGTTGTGATTGCAGCTGTATTTACCACTGCATCATACGTTGGTCAATGGCATTGTATGCCTCAAAGTTGAGATAAGTTTAAGGACCGACCCTAACAATTACTGCACCTGTCATTGCTACAAGTGATTAAATTTCACTGTTCCACGGTCTATGGACACCACATTGCTGCTAGCCTCTTCCTGTGAGTATATCCCTTAAGTATCTACTTCACATGTTTTTATAGCCAAATACAATAACTTCAGTTTTGTTTGAATTGAGGCGTAGAGCATTACAGAACATCCAGGCTTTTATCCTCTTCACTAAACCTCCTTTCTTGAACAGCAAAAGTTTGTTCCAAATACTCACTATTTCTTCTTATTTTGCCATGTTCATTGTGTGCGCCACAGCCCGATCTTAAACTGAGGGCAAATTAATTCACTCTGGGGTCAAATTGCTGAATAACTTTGCATCAACCTTTTAAATGTGTTCACCTGTTTTGATGATCATTGATGGAGTCCAGAAGCTGCATTTGGGGGTCACAACCTGAAGAAACTCAAGCTCTGAAAGAGAAAAAATCACCATTAAAAACATCCATCCTTAAGGTAGGCAGACAGGAAGAAGGAATTTAATTGGAAAGTTTTAAAAGAACAGCATCTTACAAAGATAACCCTTTCTCATTCTGTTCTTCTACAGTTGATCTCTGGAATTATTTTACTTGCACCTTTGACCTCAGCTTTCTCTCCTTCAGGATCTGATTCATTCTCGGTCATTACTGAAACAACGCCAACCTTCCAGCTTCCAGCAGACTCTTGATCACAGGGTCATGCCGGAAAGGGCTCAGAGATCAGCTGCCCTCTGCACACTTGCTCTGAGATGTCTGACCCGTTCTGCCTCGTCTGTTTTGTAATGAGGGAAGACTGTTTGTGTTTTGATGTCTTCTTGCCAATCGCTCAGAGGGAGCTGGCATTATTCTGCGTCTGTATTTGCCCTGTGGACCCTCAGTAGCCTGAAGCTAACCTTGCATTGGCTTTTTTTGCTCCAGGGTCGCCTTGTATGTCATGAAGCGTCTGTGGGAATATTTGCCCTTGGGAAAGTGTCATTTCTCAGGACTGCTTGTGAGGACTTTTAATGCATTTCTATTTCATGCCATGGAGCGTATTTCAAAGAAGACAGGGGCAAAAAGAAAGAGAGAGAGACATGCTGTGAAGATCACAGAAGAATTTTGAACCCAGGATATCAAGCCAATTGAGCCCCTCTAGGGAAAAAAGGCCCTTTTTTTGCCCTGAATTGTGCCTCCCAGGAGCAATCTTCTCTTGCTGTATCCTGCTTCTAACTGGGCTTTGGTAATATTTTGATACCACACAAAAAGGACACTTCATCTCTTTAAGAACTGTAAGGATCTTCTTCTGTGTATTGGCAGGCATATCTATCAGTGTATAATTATTTTATTATAAGTGTACTTTTTAACCTTTTATTAGCTTACTGTATCCATAACATGAATTGGCATGGAATTTGTTCAGTATTCTGGTGGGATGAGCCAAAGACGTTGAGTATGAGCTGTTAATGGAGCCATCATTTTGTGAAAATGAGTGCATTCATAGAGTTCACTAGTGATTCCACATTTGCTGTCTTTATGTCCCAGGTTAAAGTTAGGAATCTCTCTGCATTGGTTTAAATAGGAGCTTCACAGTAATTGCACAAACAACAGGCTGGAAGCAAGATGGCAGCCAAGTGACAAGTCTGGCTTCCAGAAAGATTTTGTCTGAGCACATGTAGTCATACAGGATCACTGCGTAATGCTACAGTCACACTAAGGGAAAGAGTGGTTGGAGACTGTGGCATGACAACATAACTGCAACCATGTACAATGAACTTGCAATCTTGTTGCCTTTGAAATGGTTGCTTAGACCACTAGCAGTCAGTTGAAGTTTTCTCTTCAAAGTGACTTTGGTGCATCCAGGCAGTGATAAAATGGTAATAAGACAGAATCAGTCTGCTGTCAGTCTGCTATCAGATTGTTTGTAATAATATGGACATGAAGTGTGATAATTGGAAAAATTCACTAATCTGTTGCCGTCTACATACACAGAAATTCGCATTAACTACTTGGCAACCTTGCTTTTATATAGGAATATGACCAGAACACAACCAGTTGGGAATCAGTCGAGTCACATTCCATAAGGCGCGGCGCAGACTGAGTCAGATTGATTGCAAGGTGTTGCCAATCTGCGTTTATAAATTAGGTGGCAGTTATTTGCAAACCTTTACCAATTTGAGAGTGCCTGTAGTCAATTTGAGTCAGACCAATTGGAGACAGGTTGCCTCCTACCAGGCAACATGTGTTGATTGCCACAGCTACTTGCAATTGGTCTCCAACAGGAAAGAAAATCAATGCAATTACCAGGCAACCACTGATTTTTTTTTTTTTTTTTTTTTTTTTTTTTTTTTTAGTGGGTTTTTTTTTTTTTTTTTTTTTTTTTTAATTGTTTTTTTTTTTTTTTTAAAACCTTTTTTTATTTTTTTTTATAAAAAAAAAAAAAAAAAACAATAAAA
>VUQS01070902.1:0-10523 GCA_015108495.1 Heterochromis multidens
TTTAAATTACCCACAATTTTTTATGGATCGTCTTCAAACTTCACAGCAATATACTAGGCCTTGGGGGACATGAGTACCTAGGTTGGCTAAGCATTTGACCTTGACCTTCATTGTTAGCGCCCAAGGTCACAGTTGACCTTGAAAAAAAATTTCAAGAAAACATAAAGAGTGTAATATATCATATGAAAGGGCATGGAGAGAGCTGTTTAACACACTTTTTATTTTTTCAATACGACGCCCTACAACATCACAGTGACACCGCTGAAGTTAGCATGTTTAATAAAAACAGGCTAATGTCATCATATTGTAAAAAAAACGCGCTGATGTCATCATGTTGTAATAAAAACATCATAAAACATCAAAGTTTTAGTATAGTCCTTGACCTTCAGGGGGAGTTGCACTCTCTGAGTGCTCTTGTTTTCCATGATTCTATTTTTGGGTTTTCTTAGTTTGAGTTATGCCTCCTTTTCTAATCCCTAGTTATAGTTATTATTAATAGGTTATTCCCTGAGTTTCAGTTATCCTGCCTCCCCTGTGTTCCCTGTTCCCATCCCCCTGTCTAGTTGTTAAGTCTCCGCCATCGTGTTAGATGTTCCCATGTTACATAGTTACTTCCTGTTTTATTTTGATATTCTCTTGTCTCGTGTACATTGTATTTAGTTTTGTTTCCCTTGTCTTGTTTTCCCTAATTAGTCTTAGCTGTGTACCCTGGTGTTTCCTATTTCCCTAATTACCTCTGTGTGTATTTAAACCCTTTGTTTGCATTAGTCCTTTGTTGTGTTTTCCCTCATGTATCTCCAGTTTGGCTTTATGGACCACCAGCCTTGCCTTTATAAAGGTTTGTTTTTGTGTTCTTTAATTCCATGCCACGAGTCTGCATTTGGTCCTGAAATCATTCTAAACATGACATGACAGGAAGTATCTACCAAAGTATTTCCCGCCTTACCCTAACAGAACACAAACATACAGCTGATACGCAAGTCCTCCTTGTACTCCTTTTCCTCTTCTTTCTTTTCCAACAGCAACTCAGTTTGGATTATGCATAATAAGCATATTTTTAAAAAGTACAAGATTTTACTTTTCAAACAAGGTCTTGTGCATTTCACACTCACAGTTCTTGTAAGTTTTTCTTTTTTACAAAAAAGGCAAAATTCAACTAAAAGGAGTGGATGTTAACCCTCTGAGGTCTAAGTCATCATCTTTGACCACCCCAGCCCTAGCCCCAAAGCCTAGCTCTATGTTTTGGAGACAAGCAAAAAGGACTACTTTGGAGAAATTAGCATGGAAACCATTGTGCCCAGTGGTTTCCATGCTAATTTTCAACACTATTGATTTTTGATGAAATATTTTGACCTTGTTGTGTAGAACATCAAGGCCCAGGTGAATGGAACAATTCATCTGAAAGATAACATCTTCTAATTTCTGAACATTGCTTTTCAACCTCTTAACATCCAACAGGTCACCGGCAACCCAATAGGGGTAGGGTTATGTTAATGTCCACTCCTTTTTATTGAATTTTTTCAATTCAATTCAATTCAATTTTATTTATATAGCGCCAAATCACAACAAAAGTCGCCTCAAGGCGCTTAAATATTTTTGTAATATATTTTTATGTAATTTTTGCATGTTTGGAGTACTCAAATAGAAAAGCTTTTAACAGAGAAACTGCAATACCACAATTTCTTAATTATAAAAGTTACATCTTCTAGTTTTTGTAAAACAGCCTATTAAGCATTAGGCCAAAAAAAACCAAATCCAGCCTGGTTAGCCAATGATCTGGTGAATTTTAAGCTAAAGGTCATGTAGCTAAAACACAACCTAACCCTAAACAGGTCATGGGCAACATGGTAGATGTTTAGAGGTAAAAAGGTATGCATTTAGGTATTGATTTTATTAGAAAGCTGCACAGTATGTATACACTGTCTTACCCTCTGAGCAATCCTCTCCAATGAATCCTTCATCACAGATACACACTCCATTCTCACAGTGCCCCTGGTTGTGGCAGTCTCCTGGGCAGGTTAATATGGAACAGTCTGGACCAGTGAATCCCTCATAGCACACACAGCTGCCATCTACGCAGTAGCCTCGGTCTAGGCAGTTCTTCGGACATGTTTTTTCGCTGCAGTCCTCACCAGTGAAACCCTTATGACAAACGCACTGTCCATTCACACAGTGACCACGGTCCAGGCAGTTATTGGGGCAGGTCAGCTCACTGCAGTCTTTCCCTGTAAAGCCAATGAAACACACACACTTGCCGTCCACACACTCTCCGCGTCCCATGCAATCTTTAGGACAGGTCTTGATGCTACAGTCCTCCCCAGTATAGCCTTTTTCACATACACACTGCCCGTTAACACAGTGGCCTTGGTCTTGACAATTGTTGGGGCAGGAGAGTTCACTACAGTCTTCACCTTGATATCCTAGGTCGCATACACATTCTCCATTAATGCACTGGCCCCTGTTGCTGCAATTGTCAGGACATGAAAGGAGGGAGCAATCTTCACCTTCAAATCCGGGATCACAGATGCACTTCCCGTTGAAGCAGTGGCCTTTCTCATTGCAGTCTTTGGGGCAGGTGAGCTTAGAGCAGTCCTCGCCAGTGTAGCCAGTCTGACACACACATTGGCCATTCACACACATCCCACGGTCGTTACAGTTGTCAGGACAAGTGAGCTCACCGCAGTCCTCCCCACTGTAGCCCTCTTCACAATAGCAGGTACCATTAATGCAGCGTCCTCTGTCATAACAGTCGTTTGGACAGATGAGTTCGGAGCAGTCAAAACCCGTCCATGGATGGTCGCACACACACTCGTCGTCCACACAGCGTCCGCGGCCCAGGCAGTTGTTGAGACAGTTGGTCTGGGAACAGTCCTCACCGATAAAGCCATCTTCACAGAGGCAGGACCCATCAACACAGTGACCATAGTCGCCGCAGTCCAGCAGGCAGAGCTCAATACCACAATCATCCCCACCAAAGCCCTCAAAGCATTCACATTTGCCATCTACACAGCGGCCCTGATCCTGGCAGTCGCTGGGGCACTCAGGTTCAGTGCAGTTGGGGCCCTTCCATCCAGGCTCACATACGCAGCTACAAGTGTCAGTACTCCAGTTCCCACGCCCGTTACAGTAGGGCTTTGAGGACACTTCACCTGGGGAATAGAAAAAGGAGAAGGATTTCTTTTTAAACTATTCCAGTTGTACATTGCTCAGTTAGTCGTATAATCACTGTTTTTGAAAAAGTATGAAATAAAGAGAAGCCTATGAGTTAGTTAAACATGTGAAGTCTAAGTAATTCAAGCTTCTGCCTAGCAAACATGGCTGAAGCACTGACATTATCTTCTGAACAAGAAAGACTGACCAGATTATTAAAATGAAGAAATCAAGTGCATATGTCTTTTTTTTTTTTTAAAGAACAATATCTGACTCCTAATTTGGATACTAAATGGTTATGAACCAGATAGCCACACAATATACAACAAGACACCAAACTGGAATTATGACTGAGAAGTCAATGCTGCTGCTGCCCTGCATTGCCAGCTCCTTCTTTAACCCCTCTACCACCCCAGCATCCACCTGTAGTGGGGCAATAATTGTTTATCACTCCCCAAATACATATTATATTGGTGGGGAGAGATGAGCTCAAAGCATAGACACCAAGTGTTAATTATATTCTTCTGCTCTAATTACACTGAATTTTGACTAAATTATTAGCTTCGGGTCCCCACTGGTCCACACTGAATGTACTTGAAACCAGCTGCTGTCTACAGATTATTTGTTAGTTGCCTACCATTTTTTAAATGGGCAGTCTTGAGAGATGGAAAATACAAGTGCATGCCATGGAAGTCATTATTGGCTTCAAATATGCAATACCATTTCTATGGACAGCTTTATCTTATTTAAAATCAATATTTATAACCGTTCCCCTCTAAAACACCAATTTGCTGGAAGAACTCTAGGAACAGGTTTCACTTGAGTCAGCTATGTC
This sequence comes from Heterochromis multidens, assembly GCA_015108495.1. Taxonomy (NCBI): domain Eukaryota; kingdom Metazoa; phylum Chordata; class Actinopteri; order Cichliformes; family Cichlidae; genus Heterochromis; species Heterochromis multidens. The sequence continues at coordinate 3,986 of VUQS01070902.1, forward strand.
CATAAGTACACAAGTATATTTTAAAACTGTGATTTTCCACTTTCGTTTTGAAAAATACCTCCACTCAGTCTAACGTCAGAAAAGGAGATAAAGATGCACACCTTTGACGTTGCAAGACAAAATCTTCCTTTTCCTCGTCCACATGTAAACAGTTTCTAAAACTCTTCACCCTGGGAGGAGTTTTTTAAAAGCTCAGTTTTCAGTGACCTAAAATGCCTTTTACTTAAAGTTACATTGTGTAAAATTTTCACCGCTAGATGTCAGTAGATTGCAGATCAAATGCATAATCCTAGCTACGGTGGCTGCTTCAGTCAGCCAAGAGAGATCAAAAACGTTAAATTTAGACTCTACCCACACACACTATAGTTTAACATATTTGAATAATATTAACATTTTGCAATAAATCAGGAAAAAAAAAACAGATATGGTCAGTTAGTGGTCAATTAAATATTTTGCAGAATGTTATGAGTCACCTCAAAAATTCTGGCCACCGTTCATCTGTAGTCATTGTATTCAGATAGCAAAGCGACTCCGGACCAAATCCACCCCCCAGTTTTTCCCTATTGTGTAGACTGTCAGTCCACCGTTTACCTCGCCTGTCAATGCCAGGTGAGAAGCGTCCACCTTTATTTACTCTGGAAAACTGTAAAACTTTGTGAGAGGAGTTGATGAGTCAGTGAAGCTCACTTCTCACAGATGACAGCGATACTGAGGTGAGTTGTTGAGGGTATGCTGAACTTTTCTGTTAGTGAAACTGTCTGAAGTTGCTCTAACGTTGGATTCTGACGCTTAGTGAATAAACTCTCATATGATGTGAGAATGTAATCAAACTGTATATCAGAGGGATCAAGTGTGATTTTTAGGACACTTGAGCCTAACATTAGCTGGCATAATGTTAGCTTATAACCAGCTGTTGTTGTTTAGCTAGCTCGTTATCAGCTGTCCAGAGATGGGAGGGTCACATGTCTAATCTGCTGACAAAAAGTAACTGGGACATATTCGGGAATAAATAAGCATTTTTTTGTGTGTTAGAGCCCTGACTTCAGTTCAGGAGATGAGCCTTGAGGTGAGGAGGAAGAGGATGACATTTTATTAAGATGCCGGTGGCATTGTCTCTTTCCTTCCTTTTTGCTTCTTTGGTGAAGGGGACTCTTCTCTGACAATAAAACATAGGTATGATCCTTCATATCTTGAGTCTGAAGGTGCAGAGACAAAGTCAAATGTTCCTCCATGGCAAGCGAATGCCTACGACTTCTCTTCTCCTCCGCCTTTAGCGGAGAAATGCGATTAGTCGGAAGGGAGATGTCCTTCCCGGCCACTGTATTCAAATATGGTGGGGGAATATGGTGGCTTCCACAAACTGGCACCCGCTCCTATGTATTTTTAATAGATTAATTATAAGTTTATGAGAATGCATCAGTTTGTTGGAAGATGTAATTACACACTATTCTATGTATATTTATGAGTACAGTATCCTTTTTTTCTATTAAATAACCTCAAAAAATTACTGACTGTACCTTTAAGGACGAAAGGCCAAAATGCACAGAAAAAGCTATGTTTATCAAAATACCTCTATAAATGTGGACAGAGCCTACATGCACAGTAAACTCACTGCCATTGTAACACTTCTAATTACAGTACAAGTGCACATACAGTAAGAGGTGTAGACCTACCTGTAACTTGAGCTCCACAGCAGCCTGCTCCACTACTGCACTGCTCCCTCAGACTAGACAGCTCTGACTCCAGCATCTCTAGCCTGCTCAAGATAGCTTTGATGTCTGGCAGCTGATTGTCACAGCCGCATGCCTGCTTGGGGATATTGATGCGATGGGTGAAAACGATCTGATTGTCACCATCCATCGTGTGCTCCATGTGCTCGGTATTCTGCATCTCCATCGGGGCGCTCTTGTGCTTGAGCTCGGTGCCTCCTGGTGAGTCAAGGTCCACTGTGCAGAGCGACGTAGTGGGGACGTTGATGTTGTAGACATGGTTGAACACTACCGGCTGGTCAGGGTGGGGCAGTGTGAGGTTCTCCTGGGTTTTCTTCGGCATCAGAGCCTCTCTGCGATGGCGGATGACCTTCCTGACAAGGCCAGCAGTGGTGAGCTGGAGGATGAGGACCACAGTTAAGCAGCCCAAAAGGAAACCTCTCATCCCCATGATGACACCCTGCCACTGCAGCTTATAAGTCTAGCACCAAATAGGTATTCCTGTCCTGATTCCTAGAGTAAAAAGTAAGTACAAACAGAAGGAAATATTGAGGACAACTGATTAATTTTGACAAAGAATTTAATTTTCACTAATTTCTTTGTCACATTGTTTTTCTAAATGTGGGAAAAACACACATAAACACAATTCTCACATATTCAATATTCTTTCTCTTGCCATTCTTGATAGACTATCTATACATTTTGTCTGATCCAGTAGCTTGTGTTTTAAGCGGTTTGTTGTTTGTTGTCTTTCTGTACTGCGCTTTTATCTCTTCTCTTTCTCTTCATCCCACAACCAGTCACAGGAGATAGCTAGACTCTTCCTCTTAAGTAGAATGTCTTTGTCCCCACAGTCACCAAGTGCTTTCTCATAAGAAACAGCCTTGGGGTTTCCTTTCTATTACTGTAGAATAGTTGGCTTACAATGTAAAACACCTTGAGATGACTGTTGTTCAATTTCATTTCATTTCATTTCATTTATATAGCGCCAAATCACAACAACAGCCACCTCAAGGCACTTTATATTGTAGGGTAAATACCCTAAAATATTAGAGAGAAAACCCCAACAATCAGACGACCCCCTACGAGTAAGCACTTGGTGACAGTGGGAAGGAAAAACTCCCTTTTAACAGGAAGAAACCTCTGGCAGAAACAGGCTCAGGGAGGGGTGTTGGGGGTGAGGGGAAAAAGAAGAGAGCATAAGTAGATAGGACAAAACCATATATTATTGTTAACCATATAAATAAAACTGAATTTAATTTAATTCAAATCCACATCAGGAACCATAGTTTGACAGAAAAATCATAATAGCACAAATGTCTTCAACAAATGCCCATCTCTAATCTTGTTGCTACCTCTGACCCGTTTTAGCCCTTCTGCTCTCAGTGGTGGAGACACACACCCAGCTGTTGTCGCCAGGGCAGGATCAAGAGCAGCAATTACAGCAGGGGCAGCGTGTGACCTTGGGGATCTATGAGACAGGCTGTCACGACACAAACAGCCACAATAACACCTGCACGGTGTAGAGCCCCTTCTCGTCCCCCCAGCCCAGACCACAAACCAAACTGACAGATTAATACTGGTGTATAGCTAAACCATCTGTGGGCTTCCTATAAAAGCACAGAAAGTCTGGACTAACTTCCTTTCTACTCCCACAACCAGCAGGTCAGCATTCCCAGAGAGCTCCCCCTTGAAAGCCAATTGGTTTTCTTTAAGTTCTGTAACGTGATTCTTAATGCTTCTGAAACATGATTCCTTGAAAGGGTCTGCTGGAAAATGTGCTTGTGAGTTTGTGGGATTGAAGCAAACCCTAAAAAAAAGCTGTTTCTTGCTCTGATCTCGCCTCACTGATCTACAAGTTTGTTATATGTATGACTTTGCTACAGAGTTTGTTAAATTGAACACAATAAGGTGTTGTGTTCCCAGTTCCCAACCTCTTAACATCTATCAGGTCATCGACAACATGTCTATGGTGAGGGTTGGGTTTTGTTCTGGCCACATGCGAGGCACATTTTTGGAAATTAGAAGATGTTGCATATCAAATAAAGTCTCATACAGTCATTTTGGCATTATTTTTTCTGTTAAAAGTTTTCATATTTGCGTGTTCAAAATAGTTGAAAACTGTATTAAAAGATGTGGAACCCTACCCCTAAATCTAGGTGGGTTGCCAATTACCTGCTGGATGTAAAGAGGTTAAAGCATTTTGTTTCTCTTGTTTTTTTTACATACAGAAATGTGATGAGAGACATTAAGTAAAATTTCTGCCCTGTCAGCATTGGAACCAAGAGGGTAACAAAACTGCAAATATAGATTCCATGCACAGCCACAGAGTTGCTATTTTTTGAGGTGTCTGGCTTAGGTTGAGTTTATATAATTGTACTTTTTCTCGACCTCGTCAGAGATGCTGACACTGATCATTTCCTACCTCTAATAAAACCTGTGTGTGCCTTGGCTGCTTTAAAGGTTAATGGCAGCAGTCAGCAGTCAACATGAAAATGTCTAGCTAAGCAGACAAGAAAATGTATGATCACAGTGGAATATGTATGAAGGGGTTTAATTTTCTGTCCTCTACATATGACTTGCGATGATGTGGGATTCAAGAGCATCTTTACTGGCCATTTTCACATCCACAGGGTGATAGTCAGCAGGTAACATTCCACTTGTTCTCTTCATCTCGGCCTGACGCGTGATTAGGCAAGCTGACAGATGAGCTCAGCTTGGAAGGATCCCACAGCTTCACCCCCTACTCAGCCACAACATTACCAGGCCCATGATTAGACAGACAGGGATGAACGCCTCCATGATGGGTAGACTGTAAAAGTGCTAATGTAGCTTGCTTGCTGATGGGAGCTCTGAAGATCTGGGCCCTTAGGGGTCTAAAAGCTCCCCCCACCACCCTCCTCTCTCCACACACACACACTAATACAGTCACACTGCTGTGCCCAAGCATCACAAACTAGGGATTAAATCAACAAAATAGCCAGAAAATTGCTTTGAGTTGCTGCTAAGGTTTTAGTTCTGGGCGGATGGTTGGCTTTCTCACTTTGAAGGCTGGCTGCTCTCCACAAGGACCTCTAAGAGAAACCAACCCAGAGAGACCAAAGCGGGCTTTGTACGAGTTCTGTGGCTCTGGCAAAACTCACCCTTACTCAGGAATAGATGAAGAGAAGAAACCTCCACTGAGTCCTAGAAATATTTTGATTTGATCTTTCTCTTCTTAGCTGCCATAAACTAGTATTTAATATGAAACAGAACAATCAGAATGAGGGAATCTGAGTGTGACCCTGAGAAACACAGAGCTGATCCGTCTGTTTGGACTTCCTTCATGGGCACCCTGTGGTCCTGGCACTATGCTAATGCAGCTGGTTGTTGGCACTGTAGACATGGACTTGATACAATCTGACTGCTGCTGCTTTGTTATTCCCTCACTTAGTTTTGCTGTATAGTTAGCTTCTCAAACAACAACAAAGCTTGTTGCCTGCCTTGTGGTTGAATGTGGGGAGAATTTCACCCGGGGAAACCTGCTGGCGCGCAAGCATTTGGTGCAACTGATCTAAATCGCCCTGTTGTGAATGAGTGCTACGGAAACACTTGAAGTTTTATACCTCACACAGTGGAGAACTCTAAATGCTTTAGTTGGGGGATTTGTTCTGTTGTGTTAGGGATGGTAAATTAATTTTATGGTATTGATTCTTTACTAAAGTACACCAATCAGACACCCTTCAGTGCACCCATTTACCTGCACCACCTGCACAAGCAAATTTTTTTCTAAAAAACTGTTTTTAATTTCACTTAGAATGATTTTCTTGTCCCCTGACTACTAAGAAATAAAAAAATCAAAAAGAATTGTCTGATAGCAAAGGCTTAGGGTCATTACTGTTGATGACGTAGATGTCACAGGGTAAACAAAACAGTTAAATAATTTACATTTTATTGTCATCCAAAAATGACCTGTTGACACAACACAACTTTTTAGTATAACTCATTTGATCACAACCTGATGAGAGCAAGTAGTCTGGTTAAGTTTTGTTTTAAACAGACTCACCATCTCCACAAGCTAGCAGGCTTGCTGAACACAATAATAGCCAGAGCAATAGCTGGAGACAGCAACAGAAAATCAGCATAATGAGACAAAAGTTTGTTTCGGCTTGCTCTTTGCTGTTCGATTTTGCTTGCTGTCTGATTTAGACAGGAAAAAAACTGTTTCGCATTAACCACATGCACTATATTGCCAAAAGTATTCACTCATCCATCCAAATCATTGAATTCAGGTGTTCAAATCACTTCCGTGGCCACAGGTGTATAAAATCAAGCACCTAGGCATGCAGACTGCTTCTACAAACATTTGTGAAAGAATGGGTCGCTCTCAGGAGCTCAGTGAATTCCAGTGTGGTACCGTGATAGGATGGCACATGTGCAACAAGTCCAGTCGTGAAATTTCCTCACTACTAAATATTCCACAGTCAACTGTTAGTGGTGTTATAACAAAGTTGAAGTGATTGGGAACGACAGCAACTCAGCCATGAAGTGGTAGGTCACGTAAAATCACAGAGCGGGGTCAGCGGATGCTGAGGTGCATAGTGCGCAGAGGTCGCCAACTTTCTGCAGAGTCAATAGCTACAGACCTCCAAACTTCATGTGGCCTTCAGATTAGCTCAAGAACAGTGCATAGAGAGCTTCATTGGATGGTTTTCCATGGCTGAGCAGCTACATCCAAGCCTTACATCACCAAGTGCAATGTAAAGCATCGGATGCAGTGGTGAAAAGCACACCGCCACTGGATTCTAGAGCAGTGGAGACGTGTTCTCTGGAGTGACGAATCACACTTC